>CAJGYO010000773.1:0-167401 GCA_904845875.1 Miscanthus lutarioriparius | reverse complement strand
CGCCATACCTCCACTTCTCGGGACGGTCCTCCACGATCCGTCCGGTTATAAAGAAATCCGCCCGTCGTCGTTCGGAGGTAGAACCAGTTGGTGTACCAGCGGCGATTAGACGGCATAAGGCTGGTAGGGATGTGAAATCTTTGCCGGTCTTGGCGCTTACTGGAAGTATAACATGACCCTCACCATCTTCCTCGTACCGCCATACCCTTGGCTTGGTGGTATGCCCCTTCGGAAGAGGTGGAGCCACAACTCCCAATGGGGGCAATCCCGGATACCCCTCGCAGAGCGGCGATGAAAATAGCCGCCTGCGCGATGGAGTTGGGGTTGAAGTTGTGTAGCTCCACCCCATAGTAATGCGGGAGCGCCCGCATGAATTGGTCTGCCGGCACGCCAAGACCACGCTCATGGAAAGAGACGAAGCTCATGACTTACCCCGCGGGTGGCCTCGGCTCCGGCTCGCTGAGCGGAGCGATCCATTCCGGCCTATCGAGGTCGGTGATCGGGCGGAGAAGGCCATCGTCGACGAGAGACTGCAGCATCTCCATGGACACATCGGATGGATCCTAAGGGTCTGCCTCGATGACAACAATGTCGCTGGCCATGAGTGGGGTGGAAGGCTCGACTACAGCGGTGAGTCTCCCTCCCTCTCTCTTTCTCTCTCTCTCTCTCTCGCTCTTCTCCCTTCTTCTCCCCGGCGCTCTCTGTTCTTGGCAACGGACAGTCAACGGAGAGTAAGGAGGGAAGGGGCGAGCCCCATTTCGTATTTATGCAGGGTAAGGATGAAACAGACAGGCGACGAAATCAGGGAAGTTTTCCTCGAGTTTAGGCACGATTAATCCAGATCCGATTCTACCGCCCACGCACCCACCTTTTCCTTGTTAATCACGGGAACAGTTACGTCCCATCCACTGATGCCGCGTCACATCCGACCGATGCAGCAGCAGACGTTGTTCCGCCCCCTAGGAAATCGCCTAAAAAGGCATGCCACCCATTGTCGAATCAATGGGGGAAACATCCCCCTCACCCTATTCCTTTCAGGTGAAGGAACCGGGCGCTGAGCCCGTTACGGTCCAGGGGTTCATAGGCTGGGCCCCTGAGGGTTTCGACAGCCGCCCTAGGACAGCAGAGTCAGGGACAACTATGGGCGAGCCATACATGGCTGAGACCCAAGCAAGCGCAACGCTTGGGGCGCCTAAGTCGTGTCCGAGACCAGCGGGGAGTTCTCCGAATGGGATCCCACCGTGAGAAGGCGCCCGGCCCCTGGGCCAATCGAGCGGCCCCGAGACCCAATAGAGAAGCCCTCTGGTACCTTTGGAGTGCGTCTCTGGACCGCTAGCCGACCCTTATCGAATGGGGCACGGGCCTCCACTCGAGACTTACCGATAGCGACTCACCAGGAGTGTCACCGCTCCACGCCCACCGAGGGTAGCTCAGCATATTCCACTCCTCCTTCCGAGCGAAAAGGATGCGCGAGGGTCGCATAAAAAGCCAGGGGAACTCCTGACCGCCCTCTCACTCCGTGCGGAGGCTCGGGGGCTCTCCCTACAAACCTTGTCGAGACCCAGCGACCTAGGCTCGCCCTCGAGGGGGTTTCGGCAAACAAACCCCTCCTTCCGAACGAAAAGGCTGTGCGAGGGTCATACAAAAAGCCGGGGAACTCCCCGGCGGCCCTCTTGCTCCGGCAAGAGGCTACGGAGCTCTTCCTGCAAATATCTGGTAGCCTGCGACCCAGCTGGCCCTCGAGGGGTCTCGACAAACAAACCCCTCCTTCCGAACGAAAAGGTTGCGCGAGGGTCGTACAAAAAGCTAGGGGAACTCCTGATGGCTCTCTTGCTCCGGGCAGAGGCTACGGAGCTCTTCCTGCAAATATGCCGGGGCCCCGCGACCCAGGCTCGCCCTCAAGGGGGTCTCAGCAAACAAACCCTCATGCGTGAGAGGCGTATAAAAAGCCAGGAAAGCACCCGACGGCCCTCTCGCTCCGTGTAGAGGCTAGGGGCTCTTCACAGAGGTTTGCTTGAGACCCAATGACCTGTGTTCGCTGACAGAATGGGCTCAACAAACAACCCCCGACCACCCTCTCTCGCTCCGTCACGGAGGCTCGGGGCTCATACGCACTCAAGATAAGGACAAGCCACCCAGGCCCGCACTCATAGATTCGGAAAAAAGCAACAAAAAGGGCACCGACTCCGTTACATCTGATCCGAGGTTCAAGGCTTGGACCACAGAGGGTTTCGGCAAATTTCCCGGGACAACAGAGTCAAGGACAACTATGGGTGAGCCCGTACATGGGAATGGCCCGAGCAAGCGATCGCTCGGGATGCCCTAAGTCGTGTCCGAGACCAGCGGGAGTTCTCCGAATGGGATCCCACCGTAGGGAGGCGCCGAGCCCCTCAGGGCCCAATCGAACGGCCCTAGGACCCAATAGAAAGCCTCTGGTACCTTTGGAGTGCGTCTCTAGACCGCTAGCCGACCCTTATCGAATGGGGCACGGGCCTCCACTCGGACTTACCCGATAGCAGCTCACCGAAAGTGTCACCGCTTTCATTGCCCACCGAGGGTAGCTCAGGCACATTCCACCCCTCCTTCCGAACGAAAAGGAAGCATGAGGGTCGTATAGAAAAGCTAGGGGGAACCCCTGACGGACCTCCCCGCATAGGCTAAGGGGCTCTCCCTGCAACTTTGCCGAGACCAGCGACCCAGGTTGCGCGAGGGTCGTACAAAAAGCCAGGGGAACTCCTGACGGCCCTCTTACTCCGAGCAGAGGCAAGGGAGCTCTTCCTGTAGATATGCTGAGGCCCCGCGACCCAAGCTCACACCCAAGGGGGTCACAGCAAACAAACCCTCATGCGCAAGAGGCGTATAAAAAGCCAGGAGAGCACCTGACGGCCCTCTCGCTCTGTGCAGAGGCTAGGGGGCTCTTCCTGCAAAGTTTGCCGAGACCCAGCGACCCAAACTCGCATTCACGGGCCCTGCAAGCACGATGAGACCCCTTGCTCAAGCGAAAAAAGCCCCTCAAGGAGTAAACCCACTCCTCCAGGCCTCTGAAGCTACACCCCATGAGGTGCGCTTCAGCACCCACCAGAACCACCAAGTACAAAACACGATCCCGATAGGAGCTGTTGCGAACCAAGTCTCATCAAAAACCTCAGGAGAGTGCCCGCACTCCTCCCAAGGCTCAGGGGCTACTGTCGGATACCACAAGAAGGGGTACCCTAAGCAAGATCCAAGAATATTGCTTAAGCTTTGCTAAAACCAAAGCCAAAAGATCGCTACAAGGTCTCGGCAGAATTCTCGATTCGGCCTTGCTTGCGCCGAGGCCTCATGCGAAGCAGGGCCTAAAACATCCCGCCAAGGCCCTCTCGCCCGAGACCCTCTCGCCAAAGCCTTGCCCGAAAGGCCTCTTGGGCGGATCTCCAATTCTTGATTCGCTCGAGGCCGGGCTCGGCGGACGTGCTCAGAACCCTCCATCCCGACCCGAACTCCTCTGGCAAACGTCACGTCCGGATTAAATGCACCCAACCACTCTCGCAACGCTACCGGCCCACGCAGTGGTCTGTGTATGTAACAACCCAGACAGATTGGGACCGTGCACAGCCAGGGTTACACGCCACTATACTCACCACTGTGCTCCCTCTTGACACTTATACTGCCCTGTGCTACCTAACCCCTATGTCAAGGACAAAGCGGCATGGATGGTCGAGTCCATGTCCCTGTAGCCTTGGAAACAGCAGGAGAGCCCAGCTGCTCGGTCTCTGCCTCGTCCGAGACCCCCCGGCAAGGCCTCGGACGCGCCATCCCTTCTCCGCCTCGGCCGAGGCCGGGCTCGTCCCGCATTCTCGTCGCCTCCGCCTCAATTGCCCCTCTGTCGGGCTATCCCATCCGTGTAAGTATCCCTAGTTACGCCTACGTCAGCCACGATTGGCAGGGTATGGCAAAAAGGGCGATGGGATGGTGGTCAAATCACCTTTTTACCATCCCCTACTGATGGTGTAGAGACTACGGCTCCCTGCGGACGCCCATTCCACACTTTTTCACCGGAATCGGGTACGACACAGACCACCGAGACCCCTGCGTCGTACACAGGTCACCTCCGAGGCCTCGGCAAAGAAGGCCTCAGCACGATCAGCTCCAGCACCCGCTAGGCCTCGGCACTCCACCAGGACAAGAGTCCACCAGGTACGGCATGCCACCTACAGTGGAGGCCATACTGACTAGACGTCAACAAGGACTCTTACGACTTCAACAACCTTGGGCATGGCCTGCGTGACGCACCGATGATCAAGTACCAATTGCCATTCCCGACACTGTGTTGCTACAGGAATAGGCCACAGTACTAGATCTTCCTTTCTCGCTAAGGCTCCACGTGTAGCTCTCTCATGTACTCCTGGCTCCCTCCTTGTGGCTATAAAAGGAAGCAGCCAGGGCCGTTTCTAGGGATAAAAAAAACCACGCTAGCCCTCACGTAAAAACGCACTCACTCAATTCACGCGCGCTCCCACGCTGCCTGAGAGCAACGACTCAAGCAGCCCGCACCATTCCACGCCGAGACCTAGGACTAGCTCCCTCTCTCACCCAGCTTATAACCCCCTACTACAAGCACTTCGGTGCAGAGAATACATGATCGATCTCCTAGACTGGACGTAGGGCACCGATTGCCTGAACCAGTATAAACCTTGTGTCTCTTTGCATCACCATCTGGGATTAGGGGCACGTAGTTCACATTTACTGGTTGGTTGAGGACCCCCCGGTCCGAAATGCCGACAAGTAGCAAAGCTCTTCTACAAGGTAGTCAACATCATCCAAGAACATGTACTACTATCTACTACGACAACCACTGTACTAACATGCCAAATCACCACAGCAAACTAAGATGCTACAAAGATACACCAAAGAGAACATTATTAACTAAACTCGCATTAAAGAAGATCATTTGATTTCATTTTAAACTAGGGCTACACAGCAACATATATTTCTATTGTTCATAAAAATCTAAGAAAATTACAATAGCATAGTACTACTCTAACTAGACTACCATAAAATTTTCATGGCATTTGGATAAGTATAACAGCCTACACAAAAATGACAAGCTATGGTAGATAATTGAGCATGAAAATACTTTGTACTACAAAAAGTGTCAAACAACAGATTTGGTATTTTTCCCATGATCTACAGAGCATATAATTTCTGTCCAAAAAGTTTCACCTACATGTATTATTCATATTTTTAGCCCTAGCAATTTTACAAGAAATCAGCAATTAATACACATAACCTACCTAGCCATATTTTTCCACATAACCTGCATGACATATATTTTTCACTGAAAGTACATCTCAAGAATAGACTAACAAATTTGGAATCATATTTTTCTGATACATATAGAATTTACTACACATTTCACAAGATATCAGCAATATCAAGAATTAAATAAAGCTCTACATTAAAGTAGCTCAAAAATGACATGCAATATTTTTATCATGTAGATCTGATGACAAGGAACACAACAAAATTTATTTCAACAAACTTGGAGCCATGTAACTCGAGATCTACATTTTACAAGCTTTTTAATCCATTTTTGAAATCATTTTAGAAATCCTTTTAAAAAAAACCAGCCGAAGAAAACGCTGGGTACACCCGGATTTGAACACGCATGTACACACACAAAGACTGACAACGGGCCCGGGGGTCAGCGGGACCCCACCCGTCAGCCCCTGAGGCAGAGGAGGCCGTGCTGTCCGACGGGAGCTTGCCGTCGGCGAGGTGGCCGGCGATGAGGTCACCACCAACGTGACCACCTTGCCAAGGCGGACACGGTAGCGCAAGAGGCAGGGCCGGAGGAGCTCGAGAGCGAGCTGGCCAACAGCCATGGCGGTGCGGTGGTGTGGCTCACCATCGGCCGGCCATCTCCGACCGAGAGGGGGCACGAGAAGTGGCGTGAGAGCTTCACCGAGCTCGGGCGGTGCTCGTGCACGTGAAACGAGAGTGAGAGGGAGTACGGAGGGGCGAGGTCCACAGAGCGGAGTGCTCCGGTGAGCTCGGCCATGACTCCAGCGAGGGATTCCTGGGGAAGGGGAGCTTCCCATCGCTTACCGAGGCGAGCACGAGGCGCGTGAGGAGGAGGCGGTGTTCAGGGCGAGATGGAGCGAGCTCAGGTGAACTGGCGCGGCCAGAACGGCTACGCCGGCGATGGTGCGCGGTGGAGCGAGCGCTGCGGCTGCTGCTTGCGTTGGTGGAGGAGAGAGCGAACTGGCAGAGTGAGGAGGAGCACAGCGGGGTCGGCAGGTGAAGGCGAGCGTGTGGCGTAGCTGGGCCCACCGGAGTGCCACCCGTACGCTGTCGCCGGCGTTCGGCGGCCAAGCGGCAGCTGCGGTCTGACGCCGGTCGGGCACGGCGCGCTGGCGAGCGGGCGAGGCGCGGGGCAGGCCGGGCTGGCTTGCGGGGCTGGGCCGGAAAGGAGGCGGCGGCCCAATAAGGTAAAAACAGGATTTTTCAAATTATTTTAAATTCCTTTTTCATTCAAACGAAATTTTGAACTAATTCAGAGCAGTTTCAAACTTTGGCCCAAAAATAAAAGTTGCTCAAAATTTTATTCTCTACAACTTTGCTTTTATGACCAAAGTCAAATTCCAAATATATTTTGAATTACAGATTTAAAGTCAAATAAAATCCCAAAACCCTAGTTTTGAAGAATTAGTTTAAATGCAAAATTTGGCAAGAATTTAAATATAAACTTGGCTCCAAATTGTATCCTGATTGTTTACAAGCTATCTTAGTGATCAACCCAAGAAATTATGGCATCCAAACATGAGCATGGCACTCCCACTAGTTTAAACATGATGAATTTCAATCAATTTAAACTTCACATGAAATGATACATCATTTCTTTCGAAATGAAATGCATAAATGATGCTTATGCATAATGAAATGATGCTTATGCTCATATGATGGAATGTTAATGCATGCTTAACACCGATGTGTTACAATAACTAATATACAAAACAAATGGATAGTGTATGTGTTGTACAGGTGAAGAGATGAATGAGTACTGCAGATTGAATTTTGCGCATTGCTGTCCACTTAGAGAAACATTTCTATACTAAGTGTAGCATGTAATGAATCTATTGCCATGGTTTCTTAGGGCCTGTTTGGTATAGAGCTGCGCAGAGTTGCCTGGCACACGCAGCACTCCCAGTCATTGGATCTTGGATGCCTAGGCTAGGTGTGCTGCCTGGCCTAGGCTCTCATCCAATGGGCCCCTTAGTACCATCATAAAGACATTGTCGACCCAACAAGCACCGTCAGTAAAATAGTCATTTGTATCTCTGTGCTGGGAGTACCATACTGCATATAAGCTATTGTTGGTATTTCTTATGCTCAATTAGAGAATGATAATTAATGAAAGATCTTAATGGTCACCACAACTTAGCACCAAATAAATAGTGTACATGGGTAATCGAATATTGAATAGGAAGGGTGATGAAGCAAGTGCAAGTAACTCAAGGATAACTTAGTAAGGTATAGCTAGGTGGGAAGGTTCCTATGATTCACCTTCGCTAATACATCTCTCAAATGACTTTTGGGCTTTCATCAGTTGTTTATCTTCATTGAACAGATGGTCTTCTCGGATAATGGTATAATGGCATTCGGATTTCAGAAATATTGGCTTTCACATTGGGGTTCCATTAAATGCGAAGTCACTGAAAATTATTAGAGTATGTCTGTCATTGCTCTTCGTTCCAGCAATCACCAGTGACCTTCACCAACCATCATACTTCATCAGCCATCAGACCTCATCAACAATCAGACTCCATCAATCATCAACCTTCGGCAGCCACCAAACCTTTGAACCCTCTAACGCTAACATTTTTTTATCTTTTTTGCGGGTTGTATTGTTTAATTTTTCTTTTTTAGATTTATATAATATGCATCAACCAAATTTTATTTGAGATAACCTTCGTAGGAAACTAATCCTCTTAATAGTGAATATTTATACCTATGTAGATTCTTGAATGGTAGCCCTTGCTAGCCACCACAAGTTATAACAACCCTCTCAACTAAGAGCATTACTACCTATGTGCAGAGTTTTATCTTTTGCACAAGCACAACTGTCACTTTTTGCAGGGTGCATGATATGTTACCCCTTTTAAATATCCTCATGCAAATGCATACATTTGCATCATCACATACATACATACATTATGTAAATGCATTGCACTGCGTGGCCCAAGCCACCTAGAAAAAGTCCCACAAAAGGGCACCAGGTCACGAAGCTAAGCTTTTGTGTTACCCTTACATATTATAAAAATGATTAACCATCTTATGCAAAAGTAAAAAGATAGTGTATTTTTGAGTGTCGAAAAACTTGCCAGCAAGTTGATATTCGACGAAGCTACAATGCTCAACCTAAGTCCCTAAAAAATGCACCCTATCAACTCAGGTGCATTTTCACGTGACTTCTCCATCCTTAGCAAAAGGAACTCGACTGAAACATTTGGCGTCTACACCAACACTGCCTTCATCAAGCCCTTCGGCGCAAGGGGCTTCGTCGACACTTTCGACAACTACACCGACATCGCCTTCGCCAAATACCTTTGCAGGACGGCCTTTGCCAAAACCTTTGGCAAACCAAAATGAGTCACCTCTGCCAACACATCAGCATGAGGGGGCTTCATCGATAGCCACGGCAAACCACAATGACACGCCTCTACCAACACTTCTGTAGGAGGGGCTTCACCAACATCTTCGTCAAACCTCTATGACTTGCCTCCACCAACACTACGGCAAGAGAGACTTCTCCATCATCTTTAGCCACTACAATAGCTCGAGAGCATTTGTCGACACCTTCGACATCAATGCCTACATTGACTCGCCACCATCGCCAAGCTTGAGGGCTATGCCAACTCCATTGGCACAAATGTCTACTACACCTTTGAAAGGTCCTAAATGGCTAGAGGGGGTGAATATTAATAGCCTATAAAAATTCACTATAAAATCACTAGAGCAAATGGTTAGAACACTAAATGGCAAAAAGCAATTTTGCTCTAACTCTAAAAGGGTTGCAAGCCACCTACACTGATAATTCTAGTTGCTATGACCACTAAGCACACAATTTGCTATGTCACTACTTGGCTACACTAATGAGCTAGCTAATCAACTAGTTTACCAACTAAGCTAAGCTACACTAGCTACTCAACTATCTCTACACTAGATATATCTAGGAATGTAAATACAAGAGGTAGAGGTGGATATACCGCACATGGCAAGAGAAGATCAATCACAATATGAATATCAAATGAACATTGGGAGATATCCAACGAGACAAGAGACACACGATTTTTCTCTCGAGGTTCACGTGCTTGATGGCACGCTAGTCCCTGTTGTGTCGACCACACACTTGGTGGTTCATGAGCTAATTGGCACCACGCCAAGCCCTTCACTAGGGCTCCACAAGAACCTACCCGAAATGAGGGTAACTCAATGACATGAGTAATTTACTAGAGTACCTTTTGGCTCTCCATCGAGGAAAGGTCAAGAACCCCTTACAACCATGATTGGGATGGCCACGAACAATCTCCACCTCATGCCAATCACCAACAGCTGCTCCAAGCCGTCTAGGTGGCGGCAACCACCAAGAGTAACAAGAAAACCGTAGCCCCAACGATCCCCAAGTGCCACTAGATGCAATCACTCAAGCAAATGCACACTTTGGATCACTCCCAATCTCACTATGATGATGAATCAGTGGAGGAGATGAGTGGGAGAGGTTTGGCTTAGCTCACAAGCAAGTATGGATGATCAAAATGTCCAAGAGGGTGAGTTAGAGCCGGCCAACAAGTATTTATAGAGCCCCCAAACAAATAGGGCTGTTATACCCCTTCACTGGGCTCACTCCGTGATGACCAGACGCACCTCTTAGTGGTGACCGGATTGCTGCCAGTGGAGTTGATGTAGCCCTCACATTCAAAGAGGGCCGCTTGATCCATTGGCTAGACGTGCCTAAAGACTGACCAGACTTGGCGCCATGCAGGGTCTAGTCGAGGCCAAATTTACAAAGAGAGCATCTAGAGCACGAAAATCACGACTGGACGTGTCCGATCCACCCTGACCAAACTCGCCTCAGATTCTGGTCCTCTTTGCTCATTTGCCTACGCGCCATGTCATACTAACCGGACCCGTGAATAGTTCCACGATCGAGTTCGGCCATTCTCCTTCACCAGAGTCCGATCAAAGACTCCGAGCTGCACCCTCTCTAGATCGAGTGACTGGATGCCGCAGTCAGCAACCGGATGCACCCCCGCGTAGAGTCTAGTCCTACTGCAGCTGAGCCCAAGGGATAGGGTTTAGCACCGGACTCACCATACCTAAGTCTGGTCAACCCGAAGTTAGAGTCTAGTCACTGCTATCTTCTCCTTTTCATCTCCAAACACTTCACCCTTGTGCATGTGTGCCAACTCCAAGTATTCCAACACATGTGTACGTGAGTTAGCAACAATCCAAGTCAATTCCGAAGGGCATTAGGCTAGCACACTTGGTCCTAATGAAAATACATGATCAACAACACCTAGTGGCACTTGAAAACCGCTTAGCTATGATTTTCCCCTCTTCATAGTATGGCTATTTATCTTAAATGCACTCACACCCTCTATGGTGTCTTGAGTGTCAAAACAAAACCTATTTAATTCCTTTGCCTTGATCTCCATAGGATTTTTGTTTTTGTCTTTCTTCTTTTTCAAGTTGAAGCTTGATCACCATCATCTCATGTCCATCTCCACCTCCATGGACTTCATCACCATGCTCCATCACTTGGTATGTACCAACCTATCTTGCATAACACTTATGACAAAGGTTAGTACATAGGTTTCATCAATTAGCCAAAACCAAACTAGGGCTTTCAACCTTTGTCGACCACTTTGACTCTAGGGGCTCATCGACAACTTTGGTCTAAACTCCTACTTCCACTTCTGCGACTACATTGACTACACCAAGCACAACTGAGGATTCGGTCATGAGCACCGGCCAAGAGGGGCTAGGGGAGCATACCAGAGGGCCAGCTGCTCTGGAGGGAAAGCTTTTTGCTGATGCTGGTGATAAAATACACCGAAAGTGAAGGCCTTGGAGATGAAGACATATGAAGGTCCTAGAGGTGAAGGCCTACGTGTCAAGAAGTTACCAGAGGTGAAGGCCTCGAAGATAAAGACCTATGCATCGATGAGGTCATGGAGAAGAAGACTTGCACACCGAGCGAAGGCGATGAACTATGTCATAGAAGCGGTAGAAGGAGCCAAAGCACAAAGATGAAGTCATCAGGAAGAACAACACTAAGCCCCTTAGAGCTAGAAGCTCCGAAGATAGCACTTGTATAGGCTAGAGTCGTGTGTGTGCTCTTTTCTCTATGCCCTTTTTCCAAAAGGGTTTTTTGGATGGAGTTTTTAGTGAGTCATGCATGTGTAGGTTGCAAAGGGTGATCCTCGCAATCAAGGTTCAAGTTGTATTGTGTCTCTTCTTATATGAGCATCTACTAGGTCATGTAGTTGAGAGGCTACTGTTATGGGAGGCCCATATGATGTATGGGCCAACTCCCCCTTGAAGAGGCCTAATAGGAGCTAGTGAAGTGGCTTGTGAGATTCGCCCCACTAAAAGGCCGCTTGTAAATTGTCGTTGCTTATATATAGTGCCATGAGCATGAGGGCAAGGGCGCCTCTCCCTTCCCACTCTCATTTGCAAACCCCAATGTGCCCTAGCTTTCATCGAGCTCTCCTCTCTCTACCTACCCCTAACTCATTCGGAACCCGAAGTTCTAACATAGGTGGAATAGATATCCTTAATTTTTTATAAAGATGGAGACTTCACTAAGCCTACTACTACAATCTCAATACTTTTCATAGAATAGTAACTACTCTTGTTAATAATATTCCTGCTATTATTTATTGTTGAGATTGGCTAATATATAGGGATCTAGAGTGAGCTTAATAAAATATAGGAGTTACCTAATAGTCTTAACCATACTACCACATATGGCTTCTTTCAAAACATATCCCCACATCCTATCAGGACATTTTTGTTTCTTCTCAATGTATAAGGAGATGTTATTCTGCTCAGTTTCTGTATAAGGACAATGTCTTGCTAACTTGGTCAATTCGTATGAACAAAGGATTGTGGTGAAGTATAACTTTTCTCGAACAGTGGTGAAGTAACCTCTAA
Organism: Miscanthus lutarioriparius; assembly: GCA_904845875.1. Lineage (NCBI taxonomy): Eukaryota > Viridiplantae > Streptophyta > Magnoliopsida > Poales > Poaceae > Miscanthus > Miscanthus lutarioriparius. The sequence goes on along the minus strand of CAJGYO010000773.1, from coordinate 155,203 downwards.
TGCTTTTCGATGATGTCTTTTTTCACTTTATGTAGCATTAGCATATTTCCTCTACTTGATAGGGCACATATATATTTCACTAAATGCATTCTCATCTCCTAATAGGTTAGGATATATGAAGTTCATCAGAGAATAAATATCCTATCATAGACAAGAATGAAGAAAATTGTGGCATGGACAAGAATGAAGAAAAAGCTGCCATTAACAAAAAATGGGAGAGCCCAAGAGCAGTAAATCACGCATGCTTGAGGGAAAGTAGTACCATGAGATCTTTCTATAATGGAGTTCCACTTATCATGATTTTTTAAGCTCTGGATTGTATTCATTGATACTATGATCTTGGATTGGGATTTTCTTTTTATCTTATGAGACTCATCTAGTATTACATATTCCCACTTCTTTGTGAAGGATCTCATAAGTAACCAATGGTTTTGGAAGTACATATCACAAGTTAAAAATAGAATTCCATCATCCTTGATGAAGAATAAAAGATACAAGTTAGTGGTAGCAGACAGCACAAATAACAAGCACAGAGAGTTTCCTCTAAAATCTTAAAAGAATAAAACAAGCATAGGAAGAAGATGAAATAAACCTTCAATAGATCAATGTCATTACTATCAAGATTATAGAATATCTACACTTTTTTTTTCAAGCCCAACTTTCTCCGGTTCCTCTGACCACTGTTTGAAAAGCCCTACTTTAACAATAATCATGACACTTTTAATGATATCAGAATGCAGAAGGACTGCCAGGATTATCACAGTTGAAAAGGGGGAAAAGGAACATGTGTCAAATAGACCAGCTAAATCAGTTAAAATAGTAAACTCAAAATTGCTAATAAAGAAGTTGGCAAGCAGCAATTAGCAATTACATAGCATCATCATAAAAGAGAAGCTATTTTAAATTCTTTAGAGTAACCATGGGTTTACCCCTCTCATTGCGAAGATTAACAAAAGAACACCGGGATGGAAAGCGAATTTGTTGACACAAGCTAGGAGGCGGGTTCATGTGCAATTTGTTCTTACTATGATGCTCTTCTATCTTGCGATGACCACTAATTTGCCTCAATGTGCCAATAAGCGATTAACAAATTCAAAGAAGCTATCTATGGAGAGGGCGTAAGGAAGCACGTGGAGGTCATTGTCTTATGGCATGGGAGCATAGTTTTTTGCCCAACTAAAGTTGGTAGTTTGGGCATTTCCAATCTCAGAAACCTTGGTTGGGTGTTACATGTAAGTTGGCTCCGGTTACATAAAATGGAGCCACACCATCCTTGGTTTGCACTACCTATACTGGTACTGGTTCAAGTTTATAAGCTTTTTCAAAGGTAATTATTTCATATGTTGGCAATGGAGAGAATACTTTGTTCTGGACCAATCGGTAGCAACATGGCATTGCATTAAGGATCACGTGCCTCGCCTCTTTGCTGTGACACTACAGAGAAAAAAGAAAGTTGCGTACCATGTAACAGGCTCTAACCAACCGGAGTTGGGTCTTGATATCCAATGCGCTCTCACAGTGGGGGGTCATTGTGGAGTACTTTCAGATTTGGGACCTTCTCTATGATTTTGAGCTACAGCCTGAGATGGAGGACTCTCACGTTTGGAGATTATTAGCTAATGGACAATACTCTACCAAGTCCGCATATGACAACTTATTCATGGGGAAAATTCATTTTAGGCCATGGAAAAGAATTTGGAAAACTTGGGTGCTAGGTAAATGCCTCTTCTTGCTATGTATTGTAGCACATAAGCATTGCTATACCTCAGATCGTCTTGCATGACGTCGGCTGCCTCATCCTGAGAAGTGTCCACTTTGTGATCAAGCTGACAAAAGCATTGATCATCTCCTAATTGCATGTGTATTCTCAAGGCAATTATGGTACTATATTTTGAGATAGGTCGGTCTCCACTCTCTAGCTCCACACCAACTAGCACTTTGTTTAATTTGATGACTGGTGGGAAAAAACAAGTGTAGCAACTACTGGTTTAACACAAAAGGCATAAACTCCCAAATAGTTATGGGGTTTTTTGGATTCTCACCATTACAATTTTCCAACTTTTGAAAAACACCATTACAATTCACCTTATTGGAGATTTGCCATTATAATTGTTCTCCTCCTGCACCCATGCCCTATTCTACGTATGCCGCGTCGCTGGGCCCACTTGCAGGTCTTGTATTTGTGTACTGCCCCATATTGGCCCTTGTTATATGGATAAGGCAAGTGAAGCTGCCTCCCCCGTTCTTCTCTCTCCCTCCTCGTGTTCTTCCTCATTCTCCTGTGATGAACCCTAGCAGTGCGACTGTAGTCCGGCGGGCGGCGATTGGTGTTGGGCAGTGGCGATTGGAGGCTGACGCTGGCGATTATGGACCCTAGCCATCGGTGCATGTTCTTTGGAGTTGATGGAGGTGCCCTGATGGTGACACCAGGGTCGTTCGCGCCTCCTCGTCGTACTGGTGCAGCGGCAATGGAGGACGGAGGAAGCAGGTACCCTTTCCTCCTGATTTGTCTCTGTTTGGTCATCACAGTCGGGGATTAGGGTTGATTTGCTTGGTGATTTCGATGTATTGTGCATGTATACACTTTGATTTGGGATTCGATTTACTGCATGGTAGGGATGAGATGTTTACGCTAGAGGTTAAAGTTGAAGGTTTTGCTTCGAAAGACTCATCTGGTAGGAGGTCATACACGAAAGGCCATGTCATTAAGTGGGATGTGGAGTATGGGTCGATGACACTTGACTTGCTGTTGAAAAGTCTAGTAACTGAATTGAATCTGAGCACTGACTAGACACCCACTGTTTGGTTCTATGACAAAATATTGAAGGACTTTGCCAGATTGGTTGTGAGATACAGATGGTTGATTTGTTTCAAATGTATAAGGAGATGAATTGCCAGATTGTAGTAGGTATATTTGATAGGGCAGTTTGTGTGGAACCTGAGTTTGATGCACTGGTGCCTCTGTGTGGGGTTCCTCCTACTGGTGCAGATGTTCAGTTAGAGACAGTTGTTAACATGCCTAAACAACCCACTAGTGCTGCTCCTAAAAATCCAAAGGTAGTGCATGAATTAGAGTTAGATAGGGAGCCTGATATGTTTGATAATGCCAAAGAATATGTGGGAGTTGATTATGAGGGCATGTATGATACAGTGCCACCTGCTCCTCAGTTTGCACAGCCAACTGACAATGCTAACACTTATGCTTCTGCTACACCATCTGATGATTTTATCCATGTTGAGGCAGAGGTGGATGATGCTGACCCATTGGAGGTCCATGTACCACATAATCCAAAGAATCCCAAAATAGTGAAGGGGGAGTTGTTTCCTGATATCATTACATTCAGGAAAGCAATAAGGCACTATGCAGTGAAGATTGGATTTGAGTTTGCTGTTGGTTACAAGATAGACAAGACAAGATTCATAGCAAAGTGTGCTGCTAAGGGCTGCCCTCTTGGAGAATTCATGCTTCCACCATTTTTGATAAGAAAATAGTACATGTACATATTGTATTTCTTTTTTCTGTGTTATGTTTAATTATTGTAGCATGCACATATTTGGAAATAAATGACATGTCTATCTATCTTTCTGTGGATCAAAGCACTTCCTATAAAGCACAATTGTCCTACTACCAAGCTTAGAGAAGGGGAAATGGCTACTCAGGGCTAGTGTGCTGATAGGCTTGGAGATTGGGTTAAGAAGAACCCAACAAAGGGAGCAAAGGATGCAACAAACAAATTAGAGGGTGACTTTGGTATAAAGCTAAAGTACTCAAAAGCTTGGTCTGGTTTGAAGGTAGCCTTGGATCAAATTCTTGGTAAGTATGAGGAAAGCTTCCAACTTATTTTTAATTGGGCTACTCAACTTGAAGTCTTGTAGAAATAGAGTTAGAGAAGATTGGTAATAAGAATAGGTTCAAGAGGGTTTTTATTGCTTTGAAGCCATGCATAGATGGATTCCCAGCTTCTTGTAGACCCTTCATAAAAGTAGATGCATCTTTTTGGAATGAAAAGTACACTGGACAGTTGGCTTTAGCAACAAGTGTTGATGGGCATAACTGGTTGTACCATATAGTAAATGTAGTGTTTGACTTAGAGACTGAGGATAAATGGAAGTGGTTCCTTGAGAATTTACACAAAGTCATAGGAGACCCACTAGGACTAGTCTTACGTTCAGATGCTTGTAAAGAATTAGAGAAAGCAGCAGGGGCTTTGTGCATGAGTATTACTCAGTTGCACAGTTTAGAGCTACATATGAAGACAGAGTTGAATCAATGATAGACAGATCCTAGTGGCCAGAGGTTAATCTTGGGTTCAAGGTTTACCCACCTTTGCTGGGAAGAGCACCAGGTCGGCCAAAGGTGCAAAGGCAAAGGGGTTGTCTAGAGAAAAAATGCCAACAAAAAGAAAGTGAGATGCAAACGGTGTCAAGGTTTTGGACACTTCTCCAAGACATGTAAGCTTGAGATGCTTGGAGAGGTGGTGAAAGTGCTACAACAAAGAAAAGGTTAGCTTTACTTGAATTATTTACTATTATGTGCATTTTAGTTGAATTATGGTTACCTTTACTTTGAGTTATTTACTAGAAAATGCATGTACAGGAAGAGGACGGGTTGTACAGCTAATAATGTTGGACCATCCAAGGGGAAGAAAAAGAAGGCAGCAAAGAAGAAAATTCCTAAGAAGAAAAAACACCCCTGATCGAAGAAGAAGCAGAAGAAGGATGCAGCTGCTTGTTGGCGGTCCTTAAATTCTTTTTTTAACCGCCAACTATCACATAAAATGAACCAATATGGACACCAAACTTAGACATAGGGCTTTAGAATTAACAATTTCCACAAGTTTTGGTGTGTGACCAATTGCAGGAGGACATATCGGAATAGCACAAGAAATGTACCTAAAGTAGACAAGAAATGCAACAAAACAAACACCGGTGGCTAAGCAATTTTAAAACACATATGCATTTACCATTGACCAAGTTCCACATGTATTTGGAGATTATTATTTTGTAGGACATAAACACAAATACATGGAAAATACACCAAGGTGGCGCTTTCTGACAAAGCGTAAAGTAGACATGCGCACATAATAAATGGAAAGGCCCATCAACTCAAGTTATCTGGGCGAAAGATGTGGCAGAACCTCCTAAATTATAGGGCCCACATGCACCTATCACTGTTCAACGACCTTTGACATCTATGCATACGTTCCCGGTAACTTAAGAAGACTGTCGGGTGTCCTCGGGGAACCCCGAATCATCCACGATTTTCGAGCAGGATCACATTATAGAGTCATTGCAGTATTACAACAGTTTATTCAAATATATACATCAAAGTAAAAGTAGCGGAAGACTTACAATAACATAGTTTACAAACCATACAACTAAGTTCGATATTAATGCAAACCAAAGTAGTGGAGTGGCATTATAATACAAAACACACAACATAAGCTGCCCTGCCCAAGGACCACACATTTAATTATTGTCATCGCACTGAACAACAGTCATGCAGCACGATCCAAAACAGATCTGCTCATGAGCCTCACCTGCAACAAGGGTCAACAAACCCTGAGTACAAAAGTACTCAATAAGACTTAACCAAAATAAGAATTTAAAAGAACGCAGGAATGCAGGCTCATGGAATTCAAGGTATGGCTTTAGCAATAATCAAGGTTCTTTTGCGTAAAAGCATTTTAACAAAATTCTTTATATCAACGTTTAAAACTTCATAAAGATCATATACAAAGCTAACACGATCCGTATTGAGATCATGAAACTTCGTATCCAACACTTTCTCACACCATCCTCAGGTTCTAGTTATTAATTACTACGATGATGAACAGTCAATTGAGTCTCTATAACCGAGGAGCAACGACGATTTGAACCGATTATAAACCCAGCTGGGAATTCCAGACCACACGACATATGCAGGTCCCCGACCTACATATACCAACCTACCCTTGGATCCTCTAAAACAAGAACGGGTCCGCGCCACCCGAGAATACAGTACTCCACCAATCCAACCCATTGCCACGTGGGTACATGCTATTCCCGCCATCTCTCCACTCCTAGTGCGCGAGTAGCCATTCTCGTAATAGAATAGCCAAGGTAAGGTACCAATTTGGTTTTCACTTGACTCCTAATCACTTAATGCAGTAAAAAGAAGCAAAAGCAAAACCAATTTGTAAAATACAAGGTAGGGTTGTATGCATCCGGGGCTTGCCTTCGTTGATGGAAAAGTCCGGGTCCGGAGTCGTTCCACCAATATCAACACCAACTTCCACAAATGGATCAACCTCCTCAACTACTTGATTAACTACCACGTGCTCACCTTCGTTCACTACATGTAGTAACAATGACATGCTTAACATGATGCGGAATACGAAACATGATGCTCGATGATGGATGCAAAATTAACAACTTGAATACAACTTTCCTTCGCGGTACAGTTACAAGTTAAACCAACTAAACCATTTTCGCAACACTCACAACAATTGCCAAGGATCATTACCAACTAATGACCCCAGGACATCACTTAATCAAAAACTCAAACAAAACCTAAATCACTAAAGGTTACTATTTGCTTTTATGAATTAATTAATTAATTAATAATTATGAAATAAATCAACTTGTTCCAATTGACCTAAAATTTTTTGTATATGTTCATGACATGATAACTAAGTGACAAAACAATTTTCATAAGTTTTGGATACATAAATAAGCCTAGAAAAATCCTAAAAACTCATTTATTAATTAATTGAGCAATTTTTATCACATTCAAAAAGTGCTGAAAATCAACATTTCATATTTTTCCTAAATAATACACATCACAGAGAAGTCACACAAAAATGTTCATAATTTTTGGAGCTCTAAATAAATCTACACAAAAATAACAAAAACAGACACTATTCACTTATTTCAAAAAAATAGAAAATCCATTTTGAATGCTGAGTCACTGACACCGCGACCCCACATGTCATCACCCACCTCCGTCATGGACTACGGCAACAACGGCTTTGACCGGCGAAATCTCGACGACGGCGAGATCACCGGCGATGGCGACTACACCAACATGTTCCCCACGACTATGCGCACCTACTGTCGTCCTTAGTTGCACCGATTACGACTCAATTCTAGCTCAACGCCGGCCATGGCAGACACAGCGGCTTGGCTGCACGACGCCGGTGACACCACTGTGGTAGTGGTTAAACAAAACACCGAGGAAGGTTCAGCAGCTCACCCCGAACACGACTGAGCAGAGAACCAGACCGAAGGAGCTACGGTGAAGGAGTTCGACAAGCACAGCCTCCACGGCGGTGAAACAGACGTCGACGACGGCACTCCGGCGGCTGCGGTGGATGAAATGACAAAAGAACAAGTCACAAAGCAGTACGGCATCAAGGCGAAGCTAACGGTACGCTCAGCAATGACAAAGACACACCGTGAGAGCTCCAGCCACGGCGACGCGCACACGACGGTGAAGTTGCTGGCCACGAGGAAGAAAACGATGAACGACGAGTTCACGGCGAAATCAAGCTACTAGAGCTAGCTGGCTGGGTGCGCAAGGAACTAGCGGAGCTGGGACATGCATCACTGCAACGGCACAGACGTTGGTCGACGGCGAGGGCTCAACGGAGAATGGCGGTGGCGGCGGGATAAAACAGAGCAAGAGAGCGGGGACGAACGACGACGGCCAAGGCTAAATAGAGTGGCTCAGAAGCTCAAGGAAGCTGCGCTGTGGCCTTCACCGCGCCAGCGCGACGCCAAAGACGGCCACGACCGCGCCTGGAAGCAAACCGAAGATCGTCGGCCATGTAACTTCGGCGGTGGACACTGTTCACAAAAATTACAGATTTGCCATTCGCCAAAATTCCCAAATTACTCCCAAATTTTCATAACAACTCAAAAATCTCCAAAAACAAAAGTTATTCAAAATCAAAAGTTCTACAACTTTGCTTTTGAAACCATACCCAACTCCGGCCTACATTTTGAAATGAACTTTTGAATTTAAAGCGGGGATATTTAAGGAATTTTGTCTTTTTAAATAACTTCAAATTTTACTAAACAACTTGAAAAACTCCAAAAACAAACTTTGTACAACTCGACAAGCTCTACAACTTTGCTTTAAGACTCAACCCCAAAATGTGCTTCGATTTTGAAATGGGTTTTCAGGGTCGGATTTAAATATTGAAAATCAGGGTTTTCGGAATTTCAAATCAATACAAAGATTTCAAACTTGATTCAAACAATACCAAGCAATACTTATAACATAAATGTAAACTTGTTTTAGTGAATGCATATCAAAGTTTACAATATAACCAATGCCTTGCAATGCATATGATGATATGTCTGGTTTTTAATATTTAAACACCCGAGGTGTTACAATCCTTCCCCCTAAAAGAAATCTCGCCCTAAGATTCAAAGCCATAGGGTAAGTAATGGAAAAGGAAATGTGTCAATCCAAAAACATCCAATTCTCATCCATAAAACAACTAAGGTTCCTTTACAAAACACAATTTGTAACAACCGAGCTTAACTAACAGTACTCTATTCTATAATGACGCAAGAAACTCTGGAAACTTTTCTAACAAGTAATCTTCTGATTCCCAAGTAGCTTCATCTTCTGAATGTTTATTCCATTGTATCTTATAGAACTTTATTGTTCTCCTCCGAGTAACATGATCTTTCTGATCCAACACTCGGATAGGATATTCTGAATAAGTCAGATCTGGTTCAAGTTCCACTCCTTCAACTTCAACATTCTGCTCAGGCACTTGGAGACACTTCTTCAACTAAGACACATGGAACACATCATGTACAGCTGATAAATGTTTTGGTAATTTCAAGCGATAGGCCACTTTTCCATATCTCTCCAAAATTTAAAATGGTCCAATGTATCGAGGTGCTAACTTGCCTTTAACACCAAAACGGGTAACTCCCTTCATTGGTGATACTTTTAGATATACAAAATCTTCTTTGTTAAACACCAATGGTCTCCGTCGTCTATCCGCATAACTCTTTTGGCGGGACTAAGCTATCTTCAAGTTACTCTGTATTTGCCTAACCTTGTCTTCGGTTTCTTTCACAAGGTCAACTCCAAAGAATCTTCTTTCTCCGGGCTTAGACCAACTCAGTGATGTTCTGCATCTACAACCATAGAGTGCTTCAAATGGAGCCATTCTAATGCTTTCCTGATAACTAATGTTATATGAGAACTCAGCCAAAGGTAAGCATTCGTCCCACTTGTTGGAATAATTAAGGACACAATACCTTAACATATCTTCAAGCACTTGATTGACTCTTTCAGTCTGTCCATCAGTCTGCGGATGATAAGCTGTACTATACAGGAGCTTAGTATCCAATGAAGAATGCAATTGTTTCCAAAAACTGGAGACAAACTGTGTACCCCGATCGGACACTATGGTCTTTGGTATTCCATGGAGACTCATAATTCTTGCTAAATATATCTTGGCGTATTGGATAGTGGGATATATAGTCTTGACAGGAAGAAAATGTGCTGACTTAGTGAGTCGATCTACAATAACCCATATTGAGTCAAATCCCTTTGATGTCTTGGGTAGACCAACAATAAAGTCCATACTTATGTCCTCCCACTTCCAAGCTGGAATAGGCAATGGTTGTAATTCTCCAGCAGACCTCAAATGTATAGCTTTCACTTTCTGACAAGTATCACACTTTGCTATATATCTTGCAATTTCTATCTTCATTTTTGTCCACCAAAACCTTTGTTTTAAGTCATGGTACATCTTGTTGCTTCCCGGATGGATAGATAACCTAGTAGCATGTGCTTCTTCAAGAATTGACTGCCGCAACTCAGGAACTTTTGGAACCACCAGGTGATCCTTGAACCATAGCACACCTTCATTATCTATACTGAAACATTCCGCCTTTCCATTCCTGACTCTTTCCTTGATATGGGCTACACCCTTGTTTTCCTTCTGAGCAGCAATAACTTGATCTCGAATAGTGGCTTCAACAATTATGTTGGTCAAACTACCTTGTTGAATTACTTCTACATTCAACTTCTCTATCTCTTGACATAAAGTCAAACCCATTGTTCTTACTATCAAGCAATTGCAATAACTTTTGTGACTGAGGGCATCTGCCACCACATTTGCTTTACCGGGGTGATAATGTACTTCCAAGTCATAATCTTTAATCAGCTCTAACCATCTTCTTTGTCGCATATTCAACTCTGACTGAGTAAAGATATATTTTAAGCTCTTGTGGTCTGTATAAATATGGCACATATTACCAAGTAGGTAATGCCGCCAAATCTTCAGAGCATGGACCACAGCTTCTAACTCCAGATCATGAGTCGGATAGTGTTCTTCATGTTGCTTAAGTTGCCTGGATGCATAAGCAATGACTCGGCCTTCTTGCATCAACACACATCCAATACCAATACCTAAAGCATCACAATAAACATCAAACGGCTTCTCGATATCAGGTTGGGCTAATACTGGTGCAGTGGTCAACAGTCTCTTCAAAGTCTAGAAAGCCTCTTCACAATCAGATGACCAGGCAAACTTGACTTGGTTCTTCAGTAACTCAGTTATGGACTTTTATACTTTAGAGAAATCTAGAATAAACCGATGGTAATACCCCGCCAATCCCAGAAAACTTTGAACTTGATGAACTGTGGTTGGTGGTTTCCAATCAAGTACATCCTTTACTTTGCTTGGATCAACAACAACTCCTTCCGCTGACAAGATGTGTCCAAGAAATTGTACTTCCTTAAGCCAAAAATCACACTTGCTGAACTTGGCATATAGTTGATGTTCCCTCAAGCGAGTCAGAACAATTCTGAGGTGTTTCGCATGTTCTTCCTTATTCTTGGAATATACTAGAATATCATCAATAAACACCACGACAAATTTGTCTAGCTCAGGCATGAATACTGAATTCATCAAATACATGAAATGAGCTGGAGCATTGGTCAAACCAAAAGACATTACCAAATATTCATATAATCCATATCTTGTGGTAAATGCTGTTTTGGGAATATCTTCAGGCTTTATCTTGATTTGATGATATCCTGACCTCAAATCTATCTTGGAGAAAACCTTGGCTCTGGCCAGTTGATCAAAAGAAAATCTATCCGAGGTAATGGATATTTATTCTTGATGGTCACTTCATTCAACGGACGATAATCAACACATAACCTCAGAGTCTCGTCTTTCTTTTTCACAAAAATTGCCGGACACCCCCAAGGTGATGAACTAGGTTGTATAAACCCCTTCTCAATCAATTCTTGCAACTGAGTTTTCAACTCGACTAACTCCTTAGGTGGCATCCTATAAGCTCTCCGAGAAATCGGAGCTGTTCCAGGTTGCAATTCTATGTTAAACTGGACATCCCTATCAGGTGGTAGACCGGGTAAATCTTCAGGAAACATATCAGGAAATTCACATACTACCAGGATATCTCTAATCTCTTTGACGGCAGTTGCACAAACTCTACCCACTGATCTTCTTAAGGTTGGAAGTTGGATGAGAAGTTGAGAAGTTCTATCTGGCAAACTCACCCTTATAGTTCTATTCAAAGCATCTATAATAGCCTTATGCTGATACATCCAATTCATTCCTAAGATTACATCTATATCCTGATCCTTAAGGATAATCATGGTAGTGGGAAAAATATGCCCACCCAGGTTTATGGGCACCTGGTATACCATTTCCTTAGTACACAGACGTCCCCTGGGCGACTGTACAAAAAAAATTTCCTTCGTTGACTTAATTGAAATTTCATACTTCACCACAAATGTTCTATTGATGAATGAATGCGATGCGCCAGAATCAAAAAGTATAACTGCAGGATGATTGGCAACAGGAAACATACCCATCATCACTGGCTCTCCTTCAGGAATCTCCCCAGCATGAATATAGAACACCCATCCTGTCTTCCTTTCATCTTTGCCTTTCTGAGCATTCTGATTGTTATTCTTGTTTTGTGTCTGAGCCTGTTGTTAGTTTGCAGGGGCCTTTTGATAATTGGAATTAGACTGCCTTGGATATGGACATTCTCTTGAGAAATGACTAGGCTTGCCACAATTGAAACAGGGATACTTGTGACCCTGGGGTGTTGAAGCAGAAACCCCAGAAGCATTTGTCGGTTGTGGATTCTGATAAGTTGTAGCAGCACGGACATTTGATTGCTGACCGGCTTGAAACTGCGACGGACGATAAGGAGGACGATTATGATTAACTGGATGATAAATCACCCTCTGCCTCTTTGGATTTCCCCCATAAGATCTAGACGGCATACTCTTTTTCTTTTTGAGCTCCTTATGCTGCCGATACTTTGCCTCTGAAGCAATAGCAATATTCACTGTCTCATGATAAGTGACATTGGTACATGTTGTCATCACAGTCTGTAATTTGGTATTCAGACCTCTCATGAACCATTTCTTTTTCTTAGCATCAGTATTGACATGTTCAGGTGCATATTGTGACAGGTGATTGAATCTTCCCACATACTGCATCACGATTTGGTCCCCTTGCCTCAAAGCAAGAAATTCATCTAGCTTCATAGCCATAACTCCCTCCAGGATATAATGGGCTCTGAAAGCAGTATGAAACTCCATCCAAGTTAACGGAACACCTACGGGTTGCATGTCCAAAAGATTTGCATACCAAGCACCGGTTGCACCTCTAAGTTGCTGAGCAGCAAAGACTGGTTTCTAAAACTCTGTGCATGGTATAAGATCAAACTTCTGCTCCATGGTCCTAAGCCAATCGTCAGCCTCCAATGGTTCATCTGCCTTAGTGAACACTGGGGGTTTTGTATCTGTGAAGTCCACATATGTAGCCCCCTGCCTATTATGATGGCGACCACGGTTTCCATGCATCTGATTCTAATTACTTTGAGCCATCTCATGAAGCAAACACGAATTTTCAACCATCACATTGACAAGTGCGGCTATAGCATCCGCTAGATTTGTTGGAACAGGTGGCGGATCTGGAATATCGTTCTCATTTTGTGAAGTACCAGGAATATACGAACCCCGCGTACGACGCATCTGTACACAACAAACCAAACTTTACTTCACAAGCCTTTATTAATTGATAAAAGAGCGGACTGCAACTCATTACACTAGTTTCACTTATTTAAACACAAAACCGCATTTAAACAAGACTACTTAACTTAAACTAGAACTAACTGTTTCACAACTCTACTCCTTTTTGCGATTACATCAAACTTCAGGCTCGGTATCCATTCTAGAAATATTACCGCCTTCATTGTCACTTTCATCGATCATTACTAATTCTTCGGGATCTTCTTCTTCTTCTTCTTCCGATTCACTACCATCGGCAAGGATAACACTGGGATCCATTTCATCAGCTTGGGGTTCATGATTTGGATCTAGGAGATTGCTTAGTCTATGAACTTCCTCATGCAGATAGGTATTATGCTCTTCTAAATCTTCTACATAAAATTCTAACTCATGAGTTCTAGCTCTAGCTACATTTTCCCTATGCCAAGCTTCATTCCTTCCTTCCACCGTACGAACTAACATACGTTCGCAGTTCCTGTGAGCGGTGGTGAGACGTCTTAGTTGCTCCTGTAATCTGCCCACCTGAATGGCGTCCATAGCCCTATCTCTAGTAGCTTGGGCTAACTTTGTAGAAATCCTCTGTATCTCCGCCTGAGGATCAGGCCTAGAGCTGCTACTGCAAGCACCATCATTCCTAGGGGCTAGTTGGTGCCGAGGAACTCCTTTGGGCCCAGTGGACTTACGGGGTGTCTTCTTGGTACGAGCCATACTGTACAAGCAGTATTAATCCAAGTAAAACAATCTGACAATAGTCTCAAGAGCAGTAAGGATGGACTACACACTAAAGCCATACACACTACTCACCCCAGACTTAGAGACGAAGGAAGTAACAAGTAACTTAATTATGATGCATGAATCATTCTGACGAACAAAACCACCAAAGCTTAAAACAACATTTGTTTTTATATAGGGCATAATAAGATTACTACTCCACCACACAAAACCTTTTTAATCAAATAAGGAATGGTGAGAAAGAAATAAGACAAGTCAGAAGCAATTTGGACCAAATTAATCAAGTTAAATTTAGTCATCCCAAATCATTTTGAAGTTTTCGTAAACCAATACCACAAAAACTTTGTAACGATCGCTCTGATACCATTCTGTGGCAGAACCTCCTAAATTATAGGGCCCACATGCACCTGTCACTATCCAACGACCTTTGACATCTATGCATATGTTCCCGGTAACTTAAGAAGACTGTCGGGTGTCCTCGGGGAACCCCGAATCATCCACAATTTCCGAGCAGGATCACATTACAAAGTCATTGCAGTATTACAACAGTTTATTCAAATATATATACATCAGAGTAAAAGTAGTGGAAGACTTACAATAACATAGTTTACAAACCATTTGTTTCAAACCATACAACTAAGTTCGATATTAATGCAAACCAAAGTAGTGGAGTGACATTATAATACAAAACACACAACATAAGCTGCCCTGCCCAAGGGCCACACATTTAATTATCGTCATTGCACTGAACAACAGTCATGCAGCATGAGCCAAAATAGATCTGCTCATGAGCCTCACCTGCAACAAGGGTCAACAAACCCAGAGTACAAAAGTACTCAACAAGACTTAACCGAAATAAGAATTTAAAAGAACGCAGGAATGCAGGCTCATGGAATTCAAGGTATGGCTTTAGCAATAATCAAGGTTCTTTTGCGTAAAAGCATTTTAACAAAATTCTTTATATCAACGTTTAAAACTTCATAAAGATCATATACAAAGCTAACACGATCCGTATTGAGATCATGAAACTTTGCATCCAAGACTTTCTCACACCATCCTCAGGTTCCAGTTATTAATTACTACGATGATGAACAGTGAGTTGAGTCTCCATAACCGAGGAGCAACGACGATTCAAACCGATTATAAACCCAGCTGGGAATTCCAGACCACACGACATATGCAGGTCCCCAACCTACATATACCAACCTACCCTCAGATCCTCTAAAACAAGAACGGGTCCACGCCACCCAAGAATACAGAACTCCACCAATCCAGCCCATTGCCATGTGGGTACACGCTATTCCCACCATCTCTCCACTCCCAGTGCGCGAGTAGCCATTCTCGTAATAGAATAGCCAAGTTAAGACTTACCGAAGTATGTGGTTAGCACTACAAAGTCTCACCTCATGCAATTCAACAACGGACGGACCTTAATCGACACAGGTGGAAAGATCCTGCTCACAAGACCTCCATGTCTTGTGGCTCACACACACCGAGTCCGCCTGGTCTAGATTTATTACTCCACATTCCCATATCACATGCTAACATAATTAACCACAGTTCCATTTGAAACTTGCAGGTGACAGGTAATCACCCGACTTTCACCGTTCTAAGCATAGCTAAGCAAAACTGGGCATATACGAATTTAAAACTGATAATATGGTAAATATGGAATAACAAGGTTGGTAAGGTACCAATTCGGTTTTCACTTGACTCCTAATCACTTAACGTAGTAAAAAGAAGCAAAAGCAAAACCAATTTGTAAAATACAAGGTAGGGTTGTATGCATCCGGGGCTTGCCTTCGTTGACGGAAAAGTCCGGGTCCGGAGTCGTTCCACCAATATCAACACCAACTTCCATAGACGGATCAACCTCCTCAACTACTTGATTAACTACCATGTGCTCACCTTCGTTCATTACATGTAGTAACAATGCCATGCTTAACATGATGTGGAATACGAAACACGATGCTCGATGATGGATGCAAAATTAACAACTTGAATACAACTTTCCTTCGCGGTATAGTTACAAGTTAAACCAACTAAACCATTTTCGCAACACTCACAACAATTGTCAAGGATCATTACCAACTAATGACCCAAGGACATCACTTAATCAAAAACTCAAACAAAACCTAAATCACTAAAGGTTACTATTTGCTTTTATGAATTAATTAATTAATTAATAATTATGAAATAAATCAACTTGTTCCAATTGACCTAAAATTTTTTGTATATGTTCATCACATGATAACTAAGTGACAAAACAATTTTCATAATTTTTGGATACATAAATAAGCCTAGAAAAATCCTGAAAACTCATTTATTAATTAATTGAGCAATTTTTATCACATTCAAAAAGTGCTAAAAATCAACGTTTCATATTTTTCCTAAATAATACACATCACATAGAAGTCACACAAAAATTTTCATAATTTTTGGAGCTCTAAATAAATCTACACAAAAATAACAAAAGTAGACACTATTCACTTATTTCAGAAAAATAGAAAATCCATTTTGAACGCTGAGTCGCTGACACCGCGACCCCACATGTCATCACCCACCTCCGTCATTGACTACGGCAACAACGGCTTTGACCGGCGATGGCGACTACACCAACATGTTCCCCACGACTATGCGCACCTACTGCCGTCCTTAGTTGCACCGATTACGACTCAATTCTAGCTCAACACCGGCCATGGCGGACACGGCGGCTCGGCTGCACGACACCGGCGACACCACTGCGGTAGCGGTTAAACAAAACACCGAGGAAGGTTCAGCAGCTCACCCCGAACACGACTGAGCAGACAACCAGACCGAAGGAGCTACGGTGAAGGAGTTCGATGAGCACAGCCTCCACGGCGGTGAAACAGACGTCGACGACGGCACTCCGGCGGTTGCGGTGGATGAAATGACAAAAGAACAAGTCACAAAGTAGTACAGCATCAAGGCGAAGCTAACGGTACACTCAGCAATGACAAAGACACACCGTGAAGCTCCAGCCACGGCGACACGCACACGACGGTGAAGTTGCCGGCCGCGAGGAAGAAAACGATGAACGACGAGTTCACGGCGAAACCAAGCGACTAGAGCTAGCTGGCTGGGTGCGCAAGGAACTAGCGGAGCTGGGACACGCATCGCTGCAACGGCGCAGATGTTGGTCGATGGCGAGGGCTCAACGGAGAATGGCGGTGGCGGCGGGAGAAAACAGAGCAAGAGAGCGGGGACGAACGGCGACGGCCAGGGCTAAATAGAGTGGCTCAGAAGCTTAAGGAAGCTGCGTTGTGGCCTTCACCACGCCAGCGCGATGCCAAAGACGGCCACGACCGCGCCTGGAAGCAAACCGAAGATCGCCGGCCATGTAGCTTCGGCGGTGGACACTGTTCACAAAAATTACAGATTTGCCATTCGCCAAAATTCCCAAATTTTCATAACAACTCAAAAATCTCCAAAAACAAAAGTTGTTCAAAATCAAAAGTTCTACAACTTTGCTATTGAAACCATACCCAACTTCGGCCTACATTTTGAAATGAACTTTTGAATTTAAAGTGGGGATATTTAAGGAATTTCGCCTTTTTAAATAACTCTAAATTTTACTAAACAACTTGAAAAACTCCAAAAACAAACTTTGTACAAATCGACAAGCTCTAAAACTTTGCTTTAAGACTCAACCCCAAAATGTGCTTCAATTTTGAAATGGGTTTTCAGGGTCGGATTTAAATATTGAAAATCAGGGTTTTCGGAATTTCAAATCAATACAAAGATTTCAAACTTAATTCAAACAATACCAAGCAATACTTATAACATAAATGTAAACTTGTTTTAGTGAATGCATATCAAAGTTTACAATATAACCAATGCCTTGCAATGCATATGATGATATGTCCGGTCTTTAATATTTAAACACCCGAGGTGTTACAAAAGACCACCCAAGGAGTAGCCCACATCCACTCAGCAGTCCACCATGCGAAGGCGGTGGTGAGAGGGTTTGGTCAAGGGTCGGCCGAACCCAGGGGGTGACCGACCCCCCATAGGCACCGCTCTGCCGCCCCTTCTTCTAGCGATGGCATTAAGCCATGCAGAAGCAGTGGAGACCAAGATTTCACACCAAATATAGCCTCCTCACCGCCTTACTCCCTGTATAAATAGAGGGGTAGAGTCCCCTCTAAAAAAACAACACTACAAGGAAGAAGAGCACACCTCACTTGAGTTAGATCAACACTCAAAAGGGCTTAGGCCCTAGTAGCTAGCTAGAGTTGTTAGGAAGAGATGTGAGGGAGAGCTCGGGGAAGCACCTGACTTGTCGGTGTCTCCCTAACTTGTACCTCGATGAGCATCTTTACTTCAATGGGTTTTCTCGCTAAGTGAGTGTTTATGGTTCTTATAGTAAAAAGTCTTTTGTTTAGTTAAGCTTTACTCTTACTTGTTTGTGGGTTCATCCTCCATCCCCGTGCTGGATTCTCTAGTAGAAGGGCCCTGATAAAAATGGATAACCCTTGCTAGCACACTAGAGTAGTAGTCGAAAGCATAAATGTGGTGTCTAGGCTAGAGGCTACCTTCGTTTGCCTCATACTCCATGGTTGAGGGGTAGGTGGCAGGTGGTGATAGCCCTATCCGTCCCTTATAATCCCCACGTTCGGTTTTAACGTAGAGCTATAGGCCAGCAATTCTTGGTAGACCAGGTATTCACTGGTGCCCGAAGCAAGTGAGTAATAGTAGAGTTTATCTATCCTTGGACTCTAAACCATAGGAATCCATCTCAACCTCTACCAACTCTACCCTTGTGTTGTTCTTGGATGAATTAGCTAGAAGAGTACCTCCGTTCCCTCTAGAAAATACGATACCCTGAATACTTCCGGGTGAAGTGCTACAACCATAATTCCGTACGCTTGTGAATTATTTCTGTTTGCGTTAAGAAATACCAATAAGCAATTCTAGCGCCATTGTCGGGGAACGATTGCTATTTTCTTCGAACCTAGTTTGTCCTCGTATCTTTTATCTTTTCTTTTTTTTATAAAAACAAAAATATTTCTTTATCTTCTTATCATGAAGCCAACTCAAATTCCAAATCCTTCCGCTTTGAAGGTGGAGTTCCTTGAGCCATCACTAGTTTTAAAACCACTATCATCTGGCTGTGAACCCCACCCTAGTTTAAAAGCTATGGTTTGGGCACAACCCTTCTGAGGGCACGATAATGATAACCCTTGCCATCACCTGCACGAGTTCGAGGAGATGTGTTTGTGCCTGACATCTCAGGCATGACACAAGAAACTTTAAGGTGAAAATTGTTTCCCTTCTCTCACAAGGAAGGCGGAGCAATGGTACACACACATCATAGAATCTATGAATGGGGACTGGGATGAACTTAAAGACAAATTTTGTCTTGCATTCTTTCCTATGTCCCGTATCGACTCTCTACCAAGGGTGGTCCTCGATTTTGAATAGTACGAGAAGGAGTCTATAGGTGCAGCATGGGCTAGGTTTTTAGCGTTAATACACGCCAGCCTAGACTTGTCTTTACCCGATAACATATTGCTGCGACTCTTTTGCGTGGGTATTGAAATGGATGCTAACCTATGCCTCCTAGACGTGACTGCTGGAGGTCATTTTACACACAAAACTATGTCAGAACAAATAGAATTCCTTGAGCACTTCATAGACAAATACTCTTCTTCCATCATAAGAACTAAATCCCTCTAGACAAAAGTTACATTGAGTATTGAGGAGTCCTCACTAGTCGCATCCAAACCTTTAGCATCCTTAGATTTGACTCATGAACTCTCACCCGAACCATGAACACCGAAGGAAAGATTAATTCACCATTCGGAGTTCCCTATCGAATTCAAGGATTATGGCAACACCTCGAAATACGTTAGGCATGAAAAGCTTATACGTCCTTCTGAGAAAGTTTCTCCTAAAGTAGAACCATCAAAGGAATGTTAGATGGAAGTGAAATGTTCTTCCAAAGCAATTTGAATTCTTTCACCTTGCACGACCATGCCTTACTCATTAAGGGGAACAAACTTAGAAGCTCTGCACAACCCCACAGTCGGGACTAGTATCATGTCAGAATTCCAAGCGAAAAACCTCTTGAGTAACATGCCAGCAGTTCCAACCAATAGACTTTTTAGAAATCCATCAGGACTCATCTTTAAGTGTGGTGGGATTGTCTGGGCCATGCCAATTGAAATTAACGAAACCAAAGTTCACTTAGATTTCCACATCTTTGCCATCCTCGAATTTGATTTGCTCATAGGCTACCCTCTAGAAAAACTTTTCCAAGAAAAACCTTTCCATGGGAGCCTTGACAAAAAGTTAGGAACAACTGCTTCTACCACTCCTATCCCTCACCTAAAAATCCTGATGGTGAAGCAACTTCCCAATCATAACCTGTTCGAGGAGATGAAATTCATAACCCTGTTCGCTTCTCCATCACCCTCGCTTGAACTTAAGACATGTCCCTCTGGCCATCCAAACATCATTTTCAATAGTGGACTAGATTCAATTGATGCATCCCTTGAGAACAAAAACTCTCGAGCCATGGACATTTGTGAAACACTGACTCTGGAGTACAAAAGGAGGGATTCCATAAATGAGCATGAGAGTTTTAGTTTTGAGACCCCTCACATTTCATGCTCAATTTCAAAGTATCCAGAGTTCGTTTCACTTAGCATCATGTATTTCTACGAGGGTCACAACCACCTCTTGATCCTCGTCTACAAACTTTTTAAGAGGATGGTTGTGGATGCATATGTTTATTATAAATATTGCAAATCTCGTGGATGCACTGTGGTACTAACCTTGCAGCTTGAACGAAAACACTAAATGCTTGGTGGTAAAGCTAGGAACTACACCACCATTGTTAGCTGTAAGATGAAGTTCCCGCGGTCAAGCTTGTGACCATAAACAAAGCACTACCAGAAGATACCACGGATTATCAAAAAATATATACATAATAATAATGATTAAAAAACTTTTTTTGTCAATAAAAGTAAGAACATGTTATCAAGTTAGTATACACCTTCGGGTATTCTTGTTACTAACCATTTCAAGTTGAGATTAAGAAGAACAAGGGGCATACGATGCTAAAAAAATATGAGAGCTGCAACAACTAAACACTGATGCCCTTTGGTGATGGAACACACCTAAGAGAAGGCCTTGACTCTACACACTTGACTTTTACACAAAAGTCCAAGTGTGGGGGAGGATGGTGAGAGTCACAAGTTCCATACACACCAAAGACCATCCGGCTCTAAAAAATGAATGATGTCAGCTCTACCTTGCTGAAAAAATAGAGGTACAAAATATTGAAGGAAAAAAGAGAGAGAGAAAAAGAAAAAATAATATATAAATAAAAAGAGAAGTAGGATTCCTCTCTTCTAGACCTTCGCTACCACTAAGGCCTCTGGTCCATACACACTAGTTGTGTGTGTGATCTAGCCTTGTGGCCTACCTGAGTTAGGCCATATGTAACCGCTACAGCAGTCCCATAGCTTTCATCCACATATGCTACCGGTAAATATACTCAGGTATGCAAAGGTAAATAAAAGTTCATGAAGTCCTTTACTCATATTTATCTCCATAAGAATTAACTTGCTCATATAAATTCATGCTTCCTTTGTTTTTGTAGTATGCTCTGGTTTGGGTGTATTCATGAGTACATCCATAGGCTTTTTAAATTAAGCATAGTGCTTAGGTGAAAATAGCCTTCTTTAATCAAAATTAGACATGGTGTTTAATCTTGATTAATGAACCTTGAGTTATCATTTTCATAAACAAATGGAAAGTAATCTAATATGGAGATAAATCAAGGCTATATTTTGTTTTACAAACTTACTTTTAGCCTTGCTTGAGTTAAAAGATAAAAAGTTAGGTGAACACAAAAAAGTATATAAAATAATAATAATAATAATAAAATAATTTAGGCTCCTCGATATTTAAACCGGCAGAGCCCTTGTTTGTTTCTACCTTTGTTTCTTTTTGTTTAAATAAACAGGTACAAGAATAAGTGTAGGGGAGATCTCTCAAGCACGACATTGTCACACCCAGTTTTAAAGACAAAACCAGGTTCGCCATATGTGTGCCCAGGAAGTCCACACATACAACAACAGAATGAATAGTATCAGAAACAATGTTATTAAATAACGTATACATAACTATATTAACACTTATAAAGAGTATTGTGGAATGATAACTAATCTTCAGACTCTATTCTTCACAAGGATGGCTGACTAGGGATAACGTACGCCTAGCACTCCTATCAATCTTCTGGGAACTCCTTTGTGTCCTCATCAATCTTCTGAGCAACTTTACTACAGACTAAGGAGTGGGGGAAATAGCAAGGGTGAGCACATGTCATACTCAGTAAATATAACATGGGGTTTATGAGGCTCAAAAGGTTGATACTGGTTTACTGCGATTAGCTTTTAATGAGTCATAATTTTAAGCAATTGGGTAGTATCAAATTTATAATAATCCCATATAAACACATGATTAGGTAAACATGAATAACGAATAGCATAAACAATTATCCATTAATGATCATCTATTCTGTAAGTTCCAAGGTAGCTCATGACCGTGAGCATAGTTGTTATAACAGTTTTACACTTTGCAGAGGTTGTACACTTTCACCATGAGCCGTGATTTACCCTTTCACCCGAGGCGGCCAACCTCTTGATCTACTACCAAGGAAGGTCGGCAGGGTTTACTATGAAGTCTTTCAAAGGTTCTTCTAACAAGTTAGGCCGCTAGGATTCTAATTGGCAAATAGATATAGAGCTCCCCTTCCAAATTGCACATTCCAGCCCCTCTTACGCCATAAAGGTAACCACTAATAAGCTAGAAAAGGTCCTCATACTTGACTAAAGCTAGAGCCATATAACACTCATGGTTGTACTGTAAGACCCGGTTGACAACTTACAGATAAGTCCTTAAGGAGAATAATCTAGAGCACCATAATAATAGCTCAATGATCTTGCCCTCTTGAGCCATGTTGCTAAAAAGTATATTTTAGTGTTTATTGCATATACCATTAGTCAAGTTACAAGATCATGGTTATTTAATTGAGTGCTAGCATCATACTACCCAAATGCATAAACCCATAGGAATCAAGGTACAAGGTAACAAAGTACTAGAAAATCCTTAATGGTAGTCAAGGTAGACACATACATCATGAATTAAATGATTAAAGGTATATTGGACAACAAGGAAGATCCTATGCTATACTTGCATTTCACTTGCTTTAGACCTAATGATCAACTCCTCGTAGAACCTTTAATCTTCTGTTCTTTCAGTCTCCAACGCTTTCGAACAGCTCTTCTTCTACTCACATATCGTAGCACACCAAGCACACATATAAGAAGACAACTAAGAGCAGTACACCACACGAGATAAAACAACATACTAAAAGAGAGCTAGTGCTATGAGATCACAAGAAATACCGGAACCAAAACTATCGTAAAAACAAACGACTACCAGGAGTTTATATTATATAAAAGAAAAAGCCTACAACTACAAACTTGATTTATTTTAGTTAAACAAAAATAGGGAATAGTCATTAATTTAGTTTAAACAAATCATATTTATACATAAAATCGAGTTGAAGCTGACCATATTTTATCTTATAAATATTATTACATAATTTATTAAGCAAGTTAAACTTTAACTTTGCAAAATAAATAAATATATGAGAACATCTAAACAACCTACACATGATGCGTGTTTAAGCTAAGAAAATTTATAATTGAAAATCATATTTATATTAGTAACTAATAATTATATTAATATTCGTATATAAAACAACACAGTAGAAAACCTATATTGATTTTAATTATAAAACTAGTTGCATTAACATTAAATCATTTTAATATTTAACTATATATGGAAAAACAAGTGACATAAAAAACATTAGCATTTCTGTGTAGAGCTCATCAACATGAATCTAACGCAACTTGAATGAACCGAATCGGAATTAAAACGAAGAAATGGCGGAGATAATACGAACCAGTGGCAAACTCGTAATTGCTTGGTCTTCAACCTTGTGCATGACGTACGGAACGTGAGGGCCTCCATGCCATGGCCGATCAGCCGGGTAGGGTCCTGGCTGGCGGGAGGGAAACAGGCCGGGACGGCGGCGGACCGGCGGACGGCGGCAAGAGAAGGAGGAGAAAAATCTAATTTACTGCACGAGGGATTTTCCAAACTAGGGGCTCCCCTTACGGTAGTTTTGGTATGCTTTGCCCAAGGGATTGGTACATATATATAGGGAGAAAAACTCCCCACATCCACGTCAACTAGCGATATGGTACTAATTGACGTTGCATCCTCCATCTTTAATAATAGGCCTAATTAATTATTAAAGCTCATTAGTAAATAAAGACACGTGCCTTTAGGATTTATTAGGATTATTGCACATGGGCTTTGAGCGTTGGGAAAAATGAGAGATTTATTATCTTCAGAATTAATTAATTTCACGGATAAAATAATTATAGAAAAGTCTAGAATTATTATTTAAGCCGCGAAAAATACTTTGAAAGCTCTGAAAATTTGGGAAAATTTCCCAGAGACATTATGAAACATGAGAAACCCAAATAAAGTATTTGGAGCTCATGATAAGATAATTTAGAGAATCAAAAAATTAAATTATGCTCATAGACAAGTAGGAACAAGTTGTAGAAAAAGCTGAAAAAATTCCCGAGAAGTTTATATAGATTGATTGGCGAACGAGGAATTGAAAGGAGTGATTTACGTTACAAAGAAAAGATTTTATGAAGCTCCCAACAAAAACTTGTGGCTGAGAAACAAAATATTTTATTATAGAAAAAGATAAAGGCGTGTCGGAGAAGGAAAATCGACCTACTAAGCGCATTTTAAAGATTTTGCTCACTCTCAACACACAAAGAAGCAACAAGCAAACATCACATCAACCAATAGCCCGTCAAATTAGTTTAGAAAAGTCTGAAGATTCACATTTTTCCTATAACTAATTGACGCTATCCTAAACTATACTTGAGAAATTTTATCCAAATATCAAAACATTTTATTTTAATTAGTGTTTTCTATGCACAACTCACAATTAGAAATTTTGGGGTGTGACAGACATGTACACATTCAAGATCTGCCACCATCATGTTGCACAAACATCGACTGATCCAACATGCAGAAGGACATCACAAATGGCTCAAGAGAAGATTGGTTGAACTTTTGAATTAGCCAAGCCACCTCTAACTCAACTCCTCTTTAACGGTGGTTTGTGAACGTTACTCTCAAACACTCTAAAAATTTTGAAATTTAAAATTGATCAAATTAAAAATGAAAAACAAATGTCGCTCCATGTTAATGCAATTTTATAAACCACACTTCGTTCAGAATTCCAAAAGTGGCATGTTCATAACATCTCCAAGATAGAAACCTGCATAAAGTTTGTTCCATATACATACACTAATGTTTGTGGGAAAATATTCTAATTGGACACTAATGTTCACTAAGTTGTGAGGTGTGATATAGTTCTGACTTAGAAAGCCTACCGTTTTCATTCAAAGTACTTGGAGAATTTGTTTTGATAAAAATGTTATAAAACCATTGTATCACTTACTCCTCAATTGGTGAGCAAATTCCTACCAAAGCCAAATATGACATCTTGCAAAGTTTAAAGCCTTCTACATAAGCTACTTGTTGTGTTGAGTTTGGTCAAGTCTTATTGACCCTTGTTGAGAGAATTATCATGTTCCCAAGATCAAGATCAGGTACACCCATATATACATGCTGCTCCTACACTGCGAGTACGTAAAAACATGCTTCCATCCAGATCCACTAAAAATTCTGCTCCTACACTAGGGGTAGACAAAAATATGTTTATTAGGGAAATACTCCATGTTCTAAAAAGATAATGATCTCTTCCTAAATATGTGGTTTAGAAGAAGAAACAGGGCTATGAAAAAAGGACTTAAAAGAATATGGACACATGAAGGTCCAAGTACAAAAGAAAAAAAATAATGAGCACATGAAGGCTCATGTATTGAAAAAAAGAAGGAAGAAGGATAGCCATGTTTCAAAATAACAGGGTTATAGAGAGAGATCATATCTACAAGAGGAGTATAGTTCACTATTTTTTCACACACATGCACATCTTGATCTAAGAGTATGACACTTCTCTCCTTGGATCCTCGATTTGACTTCACAATACAAGTATGCTATATTCTTTATCCCAAACTAAAGCTCCACATAAACCTTTTTTGAAGTAGGAGAAGGCAAAACATTGCTATGCCTTGGTAAGGATTTATACACAATTGAGTGATTTGAGAGTGCCATTTGAGGAGTATAAAGTGAACCATGCTTTTTATTAAGAAAACCTCCAAAACTCTAAGTCGTGAAGATGTGAAATTGGGAAGATGACTTTGTTTCGAGAACTGTTCTGCTTTTTAACAACCCAAGAAAACATGTTAGCTACTGCCACAAATCCCACTTGTATAAAGAATGTGTTGGAATAACTTTCATGTAAGCCATATATCTTAGGATGTTATGCTCGTGATTACCTTTATCTCTAAGCTTTGCTCGAGGACGAGCAAAGGGCTAAGTGTGGGAGAGCTTGTTGGTGGTCCTAAATCCTTTTATTAACCGTCAACTACCACATAAAATGAACCAATATGGACACCAAACTTAGACATAGGGCTTTAGAACTAACAATTTCCACAAGTTTTGGTGTTTGACCAATTGTAGGAGGACATATCGGAATACACAAGAAATGTACATAAAGTAGACAAGAAATACAACAAAACAAACACTGGTGGCTAAGCAATCTTAAAACACATATGCATTTACCATTGACCAAGTTCTACATGTATTTAAACACTGGCCGAGCTGCATACGCTATTTTATCTCCATTGATGATTCTTCTCCAGAGTTCATATATTTCTACATCGTGTACTACCCGTTCTACATATTTGTATTACAGGATTATCGCCCAGGTGATCGGACCACCTGGTGCTCAGACTTCTCCACTGATCAACTGGTTGGACCGCTAGGTTCATGGACTTCATCGCCGACCAGTTGATTGGACTGTTCGCCAGTCGCTTCTACTCAATGCTCACTTCGCCGCCGACCAGTTGACTAGACTGTTCATCGCTCGTGCTTCATCATCAGCTACGCCGGGGGCTCCTCGGTGCTCGGACATCGCCAGCTACGCTGGGGACTCCTCGGCGCTTGGATTCTTCATGCTCGAGGACTAAGTGGGCACACTTCACCTTGTGGACATCGCCAGCTATGCTAGGAACTCCTTGGTGACCGAACATCGCCAGCTATGCCAGGGACTCCTTGGTGCTCGGACATCGCCAGCTACGCCGGGGGTCCTTGGTGCTCGGACATCGCCAGTTACGCTGAGGACTCCTCGGTGGTCGGACATCGCTAGCTACGCCGGGGACTCATTGGCGCTCGGACATCGCCAGCTGCACCGGGGCTCCTCGGTGTTCGGACCTCGCCAGCTATGCCGGGAACTCCTTGGTGATCGAACATCGTCAGCTACACCAAGGACTCCTCGGTGCTCGGATGTCGACAGCTACACGGGGGGCTCCTCGGTGCTCGGACATCGCCAGCTACGCCAGAGACTCCTTCGCTGCTCGGACGTCGTTAGCTACGCGGGGGACTCCTCAGTGCTCGGACATCGCCAGCTACGCTGAGGACTCCCTTGGTGGTCGGATCTTGCTACGTCTCATCAGTGTGCTATCAAGCTGCTCCATGCTGTTCGGATCAGGGTGCTAATCTTGGGCAGCACGTCTGGGGTCTTGATACGCGCATGTCAGACGGCGTCGGCAAGCTTTCAGACTTCTTTTTCTTTGACCCTGCTACAAGATTCATTCTTCATCTTCCAACAGGCTCGGGGACTAAGTGGAAACACTTCACCTTGCGGTGAATATGCGCTTTTCAATTTAGGGCTCCGCTCGTGGACTGGTGGCCTGCTCGGCCGGTCTTCTACCTGTCTTCTACTTTCTGACCCTGGCACCACGTGACTACGTCATCTACTATCAGGCTCAGGGACTAGTTGTGGGGGTATGGCCCCGGTATACACAAGATTAAGGCATGCACGGCGCTGCTCGGCATGCACCGCAAGATATTATATAGTACCAAATAGGATACTTTCCTTGTAACCCTACCCCTCTAGAGTATATAAGGAGAGACAGGGGTCCTCTAGTGGACACGATACATACATCTCATATACAATACAATACACCAAAGACACAGGACGTAGGGTATTACGTCGATCAGACGACCCAAACTTGTCTAAATCGCTGTCCCTATGCCTTGTGTCACCATCCGGTTCCTGATTACGCACACCCCCACCAAAAAATCTACCATCGCGGGATACCCCTCGGTGGACTCCCGAGCATCTTTTGTCGACAAGCCCACATCCACTCAGTAGTCCACCACGTGAAGGCGGTGGCAAGACGGTTTGGTCAAGGGTCGGCCGACCCTAGGGGGTGGCCGACCCCCCACAGGCGCCGCTCTACCGCCCCTTCTTCTGACGATGGCATGAAGCCATGCAGAGGCGGTGGAGACCAGGATTTCACGCCAAAGATAGCCTCCTCACCGCCTTACTCCCTGTGTAAATAGAGGGGTAGAGTCCCCTCTAAAAAACAACAACACTACAAGGAAGAAGAGCATACCTCACTTGAGTTAGAGCAACACTCCAAAGGGCTTAGGCCCTAGTAGCTAGCTAGAGTTGTAAGGAAGAGATGTGAGGGAGAGCTCAGGGAAGCACCAGACTTGTCGGTGTCTCCCCAACTTGTTCCTCAACGAGCATCTTTACTTCAACGGGTTTTCCTACTAAGTGAGTGTTCGTGATTCTTATAGTATAAAGTCATTTGTTTAGTTAAGCTTTACTCTTACTTATTTGTGGGTTCACCGTCCATCCCCATGGTGGATGCTCTAGTAGAAGGGCCTTGATAAAGACAGATAACCCTTGCTAGCACGCTAGAGTAGTAGTCAAAAGTATAGACGTGGTGTCTAGGCTAAAGCTACATTCGTTTGCCTCGTACTCCATGGTTGAGGGGTAGGCGGCAGGTGGTGACAGCCTTGTCTATCCCTTGTAATCCCCCACATTCGGGTTCAACGTAGAGCTATAGGCCAGCAATTCTTGGCAGACCAGGTATTCACTGGTGCACGAAGCAAGTGAGTAATAGTAGAGTTTATCTATTCTTGGACTCTAAACCATAGGAATACATCTCAACCCCTACCAACTCTACCCTTATGTTGTCCTTGGACGAATTAGCTAGAAGAGTACCTCTGTTTCCTGTGGAAAATATGATACTCTAAATACTTCTGGGTGAAGTGCTACAACGGTAATTCCATGCGCTTGCGGATTATCTCTGTTTGCGTTAAGAAATACCAACACTGCTCCTCCAACAAAGGTTGTCAGAAGCCTCAAGGACCTATTTGCTGAGGGACAGTGAAGCTAATGCTGCATTTCAATCTATTTTGTAAACTTTTGTAATATAATGGAGTTTCTAGATGTGGAATTTGGGTGCTTGCGATGGCCCATGCACTGTGAACTTGATGTAGGGCCTCTAAGCTTCTTTTGTAATGGTTCTGGATGTGGAGTTTAGGTGACTATGAGGACCTGTGAACTAGATGGCCTGTAATGATCTATTTTCTGGATGCCTGTAATGCTTGTAAACTTGAACAAGCCAAAACCATTCTGTGAAGTAATGCTGTTCTCATAAATTGCTATTGTCAGTTTCAATGATGCTATTGTCAATATTTTAATCTTGTACAGTTTCAGTCTTTTAATATTCAAGTACAATTGCTATTGTCAGTAATATACATGTACAATATTAATGTATAGTTTTTGAACCAATGCTATTGTCAGTAATATACATGTACAATTTCAGTTTTAGTGTTACAATATTCTTAAACAAAATGATTTTTCAAACTGAAATCCATTAACATAACTGAATTCCATTTGCATACAGTAGCCATGACAACATACATTTTAGTTTTTTGCTTCCAAATGGCACAAAAGGACTACTTCACAAGGACTGAATTCCATTACAAACGCTGATGCCATACAACAGCTAAGACCAACGAAAGCTCGACATGGAATGCTTCTAAATGGTACACCTATAGACCAACTAAATTTTACTACTTCCAAATGTTGGTCATAAGACAACCAAGAGCTACACCTACACATATTGCTGCTATGACAACATATTCCTTCTTCACCTTCTGTACTTCCACCTTCAGCTCCCAAAGAGAAGTCACATCACTCTCAACTTTCAGCTTCATTTCATCCAATTCTTGCTACAAGACCAAAATCTGGTCGACAGAGCCATGTCCACCATCTCCTAAACTGAAATGGGTCGCCTTCTTCGACCGATTTGGGTGCTGCTCTGGGTTGCGTACGTATGCATCATATTGCGCCTCAGACATGGTGATGCCACATGTTGTTGGGTCACCCTACATCCATGAAACCCTAGCCGCATGAAATCCATCCAAGAAATCAAAATTGAACACAAATTGACTTACTTTGATGTTGTTCGAGCACTTGATGAAGGTTTGGCCATAGGTATCCCGCTATTTGCTTGTGATCCGAACCAGTTGGACGCGGCAATCTGGCAAGTCCAAGAGCCGAGATAAGGGTGGGCTCTGGATGGCCACGCACGTCGAGCTAGAGCCAACAACTGCCGCACCCCTGAACTGGTGGCCACTCATAGTCCCACTGGTAGGCAGGTGTTGGCGGCCTGCACCGCGTCACAGCAAGGGCCAACGGGGGAGGGCGGCAAGGGCAGGCGAGTGACGGTGCCAATGGCGTGCGCCCGTGCGAACGCGTCAGACAAAATGGGGAAAGGGGTGCCAATGGCGTGCGCCCATGCGAACACGTCGGACAGAATGGGGAAAGGGGGAGAAGAACAGGGGAGGCAGCTTCACTTTCCTTATCAACATAACCAGGGGCAATACAGAGCAATACACAAATATAGGACCTGCAAGTGGGCCCAGTGACACGGCATACGTAGAACAGGGCATGGGTGCGGGAGAAGAATTATAATGCCATTTTTCAAAAGTTGGAAAAATTGTAAAGCGTGGGCAATTTGGAATCATCGCAACATTTGCATTTTTTATGGAGCAAATCCTAACATAGCTGAAACCTTGAAGTTGACCGGCGATGAGCGTTGGCAGTGGATAATGGCAGGGGCTCGTGGGCTATATCCCACTTGACTACCCCCCCCCCACCTAGGATGTTAGTTGATTTGTTGTAGGTGCAGGGTCACTTTTCTTTCTTTAACGACGCGAATGTGTCTTAAGAGTTAAAGGTGTATGGGTGTGTGTTGTACCAGGGTTCTTTACCCCCTCTTTCTTCTTTATATAATGAAGCACGGCTCTCCTACATTTTGAAGAAAACAAAGAATTAGAGTGCCAGAAAAAGGGTTCTATAGTAAAAGTAGCATGCTGGTGTTCCTTAATCCCCACGATCCAAACTAAAGCTCAGAAAAGGTAAAATGACATTTATAACATAGGTCAGAGAAATATATGGTTAATATGCCCAAACGACGGTGATGTTAGCCTCAACATAGGCGGATCATTGACCAATGCAATGGAGTTTAAGTTTTTCACAGTTAGTTGTTATTAGCTGACCGTGATGACTTTGACTATCAATGTCGACCCTTTACTGCCGAGGCCATAAATCGGCTACAATGGGGGGTTATGAGCTGAAAATCGTCCTGATGTAGTAGTGTCTGTCAGTTGTATTGCTTTAAAAATTACAAGAAGAGGGGGAAACATGGACCAGAGGCAAGGTAGGCTCCCATGGAAGAAAGTCCTGTTACGCATGCATCGAGAACATCTATTGACTACCTGGGATAGCCCATTTTTATGCCATTTGTTGGCCTTGATTTTAATTTTATTAAAGACACCAAAGATTTCTAGAACCTCTATTCATGGGAGATTGGGTTCGAAAGTAGGAGAGGAAGAAGCAGAACCAACAACAACAAGTACAGGACTTGCCAGGGAGAGAAGGCTCCTCCTTAATCACCATCACTTATGGACTCCTTTTTCACTTGATCTCCATTATCTTTTTTTGCTGATGACAAGCTCCAATCCTTTTCCCCCTTCTCTTCTTGCTCCTAGTGGTGGCTAGAGAGATGAAGTGATGAACTAGAGAGACAATAGGAGTTGGAAGAGTGTGAGAGAGCAAGTGTGTGCCACTGTTGGTGACCTTTTCCATGAAGTGAAGACACCTGTGCTGACAGGTAGGGCCAGGGAAGCTCTAGTCAGGATAGCTCACCTCTGTGCATGAAGTGATGTGGCAGATGGTTCGAGAGTGCACAGGATGGTCTAGAAGGACACTTGGTCAAAATTGCTAAGTCTGCGTACATGCTGTGGTGGACGGTCCGGGAGTGCACTGATGGTCCGCTAGAATACAACTGAGCCTAGAAAGTATAGTTTTATGCATATACAGTTTTCCAAATTGAGATTAAAATGCTTATGATGGTTATGAAAATGACCATGTCTTGATCGGGTCGTGACACTCTTGATCTTCATGTGCCAAATGTGAGCTGCACACGGTCTGTTCTATGGTCTCTGGTCCCTCAGTCAAAGTCAGCCCTTCACCACTCTCGGTCCATCGCACACAGACTCCCCACTTGACCTTCTCGATCACCGTTGTGTATTGGCGCACCCAACACTTACACATTCACAAGACAAGAGACATTTTGCATGACACACTCAACACAACACAACATGACACGACACCTCCAGTTAGCCATTAGCATAATCAAGCACATTTGAATATGAACTCAATTGAGAAAGCCTCAAACCTCTCAACTAATGCGTCAATCATTCATCACAAATGGATGAAATTAAGTCACTTCTCAACTTGGTCTCTCAGACCCCAACAATAACACTAGCCATCACAACCTACAATACGTGATGGAACAATTGTACTAGAACTTGGAACAAGCCATCAAAGTATGGCTTCATAGAGGTAATATGAAGGTACTGATCAAATGGAAGGACCAATTGGTGGCAGAATCATCTGGGAGGAGGTAGACCTTATCAGACAACTGTTTTCATCTCTCAGCTTGAGGATGAGCTGATTCTCTAGGTAGGGAGAGATATCATGGTTGGTAATAAGTGTAATGGGAGAATATGCTATGACATAGTTGCGGGTTAATTTAATAAAGAGGACCTAGATCTAGCTATTATAGAATTAGATTAGAAGCAACTGTAACGGAAGAGAACTCTAGTTAAAAAGGTACAAACCCATTAGGACTCATCATGAAAGACCCCTGTATATAGGGAGAGGATATGTTAATAAAAGGATTAAAAGGTTAGGGATTAATTCCCTTCTCTCTCTCTCCCTGAGGATCACTGCTGCTACTGCCCTACCACTGTTGCCCCCTCTCTCACGCGCGCATGCTGCCCTAATAAGGGTCTCCCACAAAAGGCGCACTACACTAAGGTTTGTTAATTGAGATAAAAATTTTGGTGCCCCAATTTAAACACAACCCCCCCTGCTGCATTATTGGGGTCGTTAAGTCCTTACACCCTCTCTTGCACCATTTGGTTCGTACAGAGAATGAATCGATTCGCTGCTGGTGTGTTTGGCACTAATTCTACCATTTTGTATGCATGAGAAACAGAAATGATTCACACATCCAAACCCACCCTTAGATTACAAACTTTAAATGGTAGGTACCAATGTTTTTGAGGCGCTGCAGCGACACGCGGCGCCCTACCCCCTTCACAATGCCTAGGCATTTATGGTGGACGCCTAGGCGACGCCATATGATCATCTTAATATATAATGCTACTAAAATTTAGAAGCAAATCCTACCTTAATATTGCCAAGTCTTAGCATGTAATACGATAATAAAATGCTACCAGAGTGCTAGTGCACAACGTAAAGTAGCAAAATAGCAAATCTGAAATCTCTCATCACTCAATAGCAACAAATTAGTCTCTAATAACATAATATAACTTAATGACTAGTGCTGCTAAGGCAAAACAAATATAAGTAGCATAAGTGCATATCTGACATGTCTAGTCAGTATCATCTAGGGATGATTATTCAAGCAGTTTTCCATCTCCACTCTAATTACAGTGGTAGTTTTCATGCACCTCCTTGTATCTCCAAATCCACCCCCCCAGATGTTTCTTCAGCCTTTTTATCCCTCCAGTAAGTGAGGCATCACATAGAGTGCATGCCACCACATCTTTGTCTTGAAGGTTTGGCCAGTACCCATACTTTCATCCTAGATCCACAGAGTTTCCCTTTCGAGTTAAATCAGCCCTGGGATCATAATTGCTAATGATGGAAGATGGACTTGCCATTGTGCTATCAGCTGTAAAAACAAATAACTCGAGCACTTCCGGTCACCTATATATAACAAAGCACGAGAGACAGGGAAAGAAATAGAGGAAGAGGGAAAGAAACAGAGGAAACAGTGGAAAAGGGAAAGAAACAGAGGAAGAGGAGGGAAGCAGAGGAAGAGGAGGGGAAGCAGGGTTGCAGAGGAGACCAGAGAGGAGGCAGGGAGCATATGAGGCGGACGGGCAGACAGTCGACGGAGGCGGGCGAGCAAGTGTGGACGGGCAGGAGCTACAGGTGCAGTGACGACAGACCCCTGGTGGACTCGAGTAGCCAGGCGGAGATGCAGGGGCGGACTCGCTGGAGGTGCACGCGGCCGGTGGCCTCGAGCAAGGAGCAGCAAGCCACCACCTCTGCCTCCACCGCCAAGAAGCAGGGTTGCCGCCGCCGCCGCCTCTTTTCCTCTCCTCTCTTCGTGAAGCTGCAGCGCCCCGCCCCCGCGATAAAAGCCCCTGAGCCGGAGATTTGCCGCGCAACAGCATATATGCAGTCGATTCCCGCCCTTTTCATTCTAGCGCTGACGCGACGCGGTCGATTTCTCGCCCAGCTTTCATCATGCGCGGTCGATTCCCGCCAGTTTCATCGCGTTCGATCGATTCCCCGCCCGATTCCACCTTCCTTTGCTCCGGCGTCCGCCACAGGCCTCTAGGCGCTCGCCCGACGCCTTTCCACGCCTAATCGACTCCTAATCTCATATGATGGATGCCATACGCACGCATGCCGTGGCAACCCTGATGCCCAGCACCCTGGGCACGCCTTGTCGCCTAGGCAACGCCTCAAAAACAATGGTAGGTACATATGTAAATATAATGCTGCTTTTTTTAATTGGGTTGGGGTTAATTTAGTCAGAGACCCTTATAATTTCAGAGAAATTTTGAATGTTTAGAACCTTAATTATATTTCAGGATAGATAGTATTCATTAACATAAAAAATAAAAATACCATGTGTCTCCGCATAAATAGGCGGGTTCTAAAAGTCACACAACCAATAGGTTACATAAAAACTCGCTTTGTGGACTTGGTGATTTTAGAATTTCATTGGTACCTGCAAGCAGTGGTTGAATATATTTTTAAAAGTTACGAAATCATTTATATGGTTGGGCACATAAAACTATTTTTATGTTTTGCTAACACCAATGAGTGGATATATGAAACTTAAAAATACAGGTACGAAGAAAATCTTCCGTGGGTAACTGGGTATCGTGCTGTGCGTGTACAATGGCACTGGGCGCACCATGGCATGTGTCTGGAAGGCACTCCGATGGATCCTCCGGTAGATATAGCAGCGTGTAACACGAAATGCGAAAAGAATGTATCACCTATAAACATAAACATATGCTACATATTACTCCCTTTCGTCTAAGAAATAATGCAATTTTAGCGTAGTATCATATTTTAATCTACCAAGTTTGATCAATTATAGATAAAATAACTTCAAAAAAATTATAGATAAAATACTATAAATATTTACAATACCAAATAGATATCCTTAGATTAATTATGAAATATATTTTCATAATAAATTAATTTAGAGCTATAAATATAAATATTATTCACTAGAAATTTAGTGAAATGTGAACTATTTTTTTTGGCACGTAACTCACAGTTTCATGCTTTCGTGAGTACAACGAACAAATCCAAGCATCATCCAGGGTGCTCGCTAGATGTCACACAGGCGCAGCTTCAGGCTAGGATGTTGCCAGTTGCTACTCTTTCGGCCTTCCTTTTTCGGTCTCGTTCGCTGGTATGAAACTTGACTAAAACTGATTGAAAAATAATATTCCGGTTGAATTGTTGTGAGAAAAAAACATGGGCCATTTTTAAGACAAGCGAACGGGCCGGGCCGAGAGCTACAAGCACGACGCGACATGACATGACACGCATCATGTCACCAACCGAGGCCACTATTCGCCGCAGCATTCGCCGGTGCTCCTGAGACACGATGAGCATCAAAAACGTTTATCACGTCAAATTAAAATTGCGCCTCACGATCAAGCTAAAAAAAGCTGAAAGCTAGCCGTGCTCATTGGAGTGCTCCATGTTAATGTGTTGACCTCGTCTATCATCATTCGGGTCTTGCGTAGCAAAAACAGCCGAGACGCCAGCCAAACACGAGGCCGACAGGAGTTCGTGGCGTGATGGCTCCACTGGTGTGTACAGTATGCATGTTTGGTAGTGCCCGGTCGATTCACCGCACCGCAACGACCCCGCGGACTCGATCGGCAATTAGAGCTACGGCTCCTCCATTTGTCAAAGGTTTTGCTTTCGCGGGGCAGTGGCACCAATACTCGTATGAGTGGTGGATTTGGGTTTTCTTAGGAGGCCTGGTTTAGTTCCGCGAAATTTGAAAATTTGGCTACTGTAGTATTTTCGTTTTTATTTGGTAATTAGTGTTTAATTATGGACTAATTAGGTTCAAAACGTTCGTCTCATGATTACCCACCAAACTGTGCAATTAGTTTTTTTTTCGTCTACATTTAATGATCCATGCACGTATCGTAAGATTCGATGTAATGGCTACTGTAGCATTTTTTGGAAATTTTTTTTTGAACTAACCAAGGCCTTAGTATAAAGGCATGCATGCAGCCAATTGAGCTTGGTCTTGGGCATTCCTTCGGGTTTGACATTCTTCGTGCATGCATTTGGTTTATTGTTAGTTTGCTATTGTATATTAACTGACAGCTTTATGAGGAATAATTGGATCAATTTGTAGCACTTGATGCTTTAAACAAACACCACAATCTGCCAAGGGTCTATATTTTTGCGCGCAAGCTGAAGTACACATATGGTTGCTTTATTTTCCCAGTTTCCCATCGAGGGGACAAGTTGAGATATTATTATGAACTAATGTCTTGTAGGAGAAGATGCACGTACACAGTTGTCCTGACGAGGAGGATTATGGGTGCTACACAACTTCTCTCGACAAATTAAAAACAAGCTGAAGCGTGATTTCCTGGCGTGCGTTTTGCCAAACAATTAACGAACATGATTCTGCGAAAGCTTGTTTCTTTGGGCCTTGTTTAGATTCTAAGTTTTTTCACTCTCTCTCCATCACATCAAATCTTTAGACATATGCATAGAATATTAAATGTAGATAAAAAAATAACTAATTACATAGTTTGATGGTAAATTACGAGACGAATCTTTTGAGCCTAGTTAGGCCATGATTGGACAATAATTATCAAATACAAACGAAAGTGCTACAGTGTCAAATACTGATTCATAACCGCGAACTAAACAAGGCCTTGATGAGGCAGCAACATTCGTTAGTACTACACTTTGGGGGTTGAACAAAACTCGGGCGGCTAACTCTCTGCGGCTTGCTTGCGTACACTATGCCAGATTTGCACATCACTGTTAGCATCATCATTGTCGGATTTATGAGAACCGGCAGTGATGTACATTCACTGCCGGTTATGAGCTTGAAAATGAAAAAATAATTGGGGCTAGGCTAAAATCGGCAGTGAAAAAATACATCACTACCGGTTTGTGGTTTGAACCGACAGTGTTTTGACGGCCACTCATCACTGCCGGTTTAAGCCAAGAGCCGACAGTGATTGGGCTCTATCACTGTCGGTTATAGCTAAGAACCGACGATGATAAGCCTACAACACAAAAAGGCTACAGCCGTCCTCTCCTTCCTCCTCTCTTTCATCCCAGGAACAGAGGCGCGCGTTTAGACCCTTCCCTCCATTGTTGCGGCTGCTCTTCACCATGAAGCTAGTGCTTGGATTTTGAAGAATGGCTTGATCTTTGCTTTAAGGTTAGTAACAAACATCCACTCCTTTGATTTTGTTGTTTAATTAGCTTTGTTTTGAAGGCTACATTGCTTGATTCTCATTCTAGTTCTTTCTCCATTCTAGAAAGCACTTTTCCAATTGGACATTTGTGCAAGGCTCAAATTATGGTGCATCCATCATCCAAACGGTTGGTGTCTATGAACACATTTAAAATTCTAGCTAATTATTCTATGGTGGTCAAGATCATCATTGTTAGTATGTAATGCTATAATTAGTTCTTAGAAGTACAGTAGAATAGATGTTCTTCATTATTGCGCAATAATTGTTTTTTACTATGATTTTCAATTTATAGGGCCGGGGCTATTAATTTCAATTTTTCCAATAATTAGTGTACAATAATATTTTCCAAAAATGATACTTTCGAGCTACAATTGTTGTTCATGAAGCTCGATTTCTTATTAAATCTCTGTAATTACTGTCTCGGTATTTTTTTGTGCAGAGATGGATCGAGAGTGGATGCATCTGTCCTGAACAGATAAGCGGTACATGCATGGCGTCAGCCAGTTTATCACCGATGCCAAAGCCCATGCTAGGAATGGGAACCCTGTCTTCTGCTCATGCAAAGATTGCAAGAATCATATTAACTTTCATCAAATTGAGTCTATACGATCGCACTTGATTACCAGGGAGTTCATGCCAAACTATACGATATGGACTATGCATGGTAAGGTTGGTGTGAATGTTCTGTCGGAAAACGATGATGATGTGGACATGCCTGACGTAGCCATCCACGATGCTGACGAGAACCCGGTGTCAATACGGAACCTATGGTCACAGTTAATAATGTGTTTAGGAACACGCTAGCTGACGACACCGAGGATAACGATGGCATTTCTCAGCTGCTACGTAATGTAGAGACCGTATGTCTTGGTGAAAGACAGCTGAGAAAGCTAGAGAAAATGAGACAAGATGGCAAAACACCATTGTATAGGAATTGTCCAATGAGTAAACTGGAAGTCGACATCATGCTGTTAGAGTTCAAATCGACAAATGGATTGAGCGATAAAGGCTTCGATCAGTTGTTAGGTATAATAAGGAAAATGCTCCCAGAAAAAAATGAGTTGCCAGAAAAGACATACTTGGCCAAGCAAATGATCTGCCCCATCGGCCTTGAGGTTGAAAAAATCCACGCGTGTTCCAATGATTGCATATTGTACCGTGGAGAAAAATACAAAGACTTGGACAAGTGCCCCATGTGTGAAGCTCCACGATACAAGGAAGGGCCGTCAGATGAGGGTACTAAGACTAGAGGAGGTCCCGTAAAGGTCATTTGGTATTTCCCTATAACTTTCTGGGTGCATAGGCTATTTGCATGTGCAAAGTCAGCCAAGTTGTTGCGCTGGCATGGCGAAGAGCATAAGAAAGATATAATGATGAGGCACCCCGCTGATGGGCATGACTGGAAGACTATCAATACTATGTTCTATAAGGACATCGGTGGAGAGGTAAGGCACCTTTGGTTTGCTTTGAGCACAGATGGGATGAATCATTTCGACCAGGTTAAAAGCAATCATAGCACCTGGCCAGTGACGCTCTGTATATACAACCTTCCACCTTGGGTCTGTATGAAGCGGTCGTACATCCAGATGCCACTACTGATCCAAGGGCTAAGACAACCTGGGAATGACATTGATGTGTTTCTGAAACCAGTGATCGATGAACTAGTGGAGATGTTTGAAAAGGGTGTGCCAGATGTTTGGGACGAGTATAAAAAGGAACATGTCACGATCAAGGGAGTACTTATCGCTACAATCACCGACCTGCCAGGTCGAGGTTCATTGTCTGGAGAGAAGACAAAAGGCTATACTGGATGTGTAGAGTGCTTGGACGACACCGATGCGGTAAATCTGCCAAATAACCCAAAGATAATTTATATGGGACACCATAGGTTCCTACCTAAGGATCACCCTCACCGCAGGAACAGAAAAGATTTCAACGGTACTATTGAGAAACGCTTAGCTCCAAAATATCAAGACGGGCCTGCGATACTTCGAGAACTCAACAAACTAGAGGCTGTCCTTAGGAAGGGGGACAATGCAGTAGCAGCGCCTGATGGGAGCGTTTGGAAGAAAAATTCGGTTTTCTAGAAACTACCTTACTGGTCATTTCTGAGTGTACGCCACTGTCTTGATCCCATGCACATCACTAAAAACGTGTGCGCTAACACTCTTAACACCTTGATGGACACCGGGGGGACATCGAAGGATTCACTAGTCACACGTCTGGACATGCAACACTTGGGAATGAGGAAGGAGCTACGTCATGTAGGGCTAGAGAATGGCCAGTTTAAACTTCCGGTTGTGTCATGGACATTGAAGAAGGAAGAAAAGCGTGCGCTTATTTCTTTCTTCAATGAACTCAAAGTCCCGGCGGGCTACTGTGCGAACCCGAAGAGGCTAGTGAACATGAGAGAACTCAAGTTCAACTATGGCCCTATGAAGGCCCATTACTGTCATGTCATTATGACTCAGCTACTCCCTGTTGCCCTGCGTGGTATCCTTCCCCCAAAGGTCCATGCCCCAATCATAAAACTTTGCTCGGTCTTCAACGCGATCTCAAAAAGGTCATTGATGTGTCCACCCTAGAGCAGCTGCAGCGGGACATAGCCGAAACTCTCATTAGGCTTGAGATGCATTTCCCGCCGACTTACTTTGATATCTCATTGCATCTGCTCATTCATCTTGTTGACCAAATTAGAGCCCTTGGCCCAATGTACCTGCATCAGATGTTCCCTTTTGAAAGATTGATGAAAGTTTTCAGAAGGTATGTTAGGAACAGATTCAGGCCAGAAGGGGGCATGGTTGAAGGATGTTCAATGGAGGAGGCCATTGAGTTCTGCACATATTATCTGGACACCAAAAGGGTCGGAGTTCTAGAATCTCATCACGAGGGAAGACTACGTGGCAAAGGAACGATTAGGGAGAAATCTGTTATAATAGATGACCCTATTTCTTTCAGACAGGCATAGTTCGCTATTCTCCAGCAAGCCAAGGGTGTGATGCCATACATTGACGAGCACAAGCAATTGCTACAAACTCTGTATCTGAGCATGTCATAGGCTTGGCTGGATAAAAAAACATAAGGAGGAATTTGTCAACTAGTTATGATGTCGCTTGCTTGGAATAAAGTTGGGTAATCAACTGGATGCCTTAGCCAAGGGACCTTTGAGTACATATCTTAAGTACCAAGGGTATGAGATCAATGGATTCACATTTTACACAAAAAAGCAAGATGGAAAGAGCACATACCAAAATTGTGGTGTTCGTTTTGATGCTCACGACAAAAACGGCAATGTGCAGGCGACATACTATGGTTTCATAGAGGAGATATGGGAGCTAGCCTATGGTCCATTGAAGACAGCTCTTTCTTGCTGCTAGTGGGTTTGGCTCGAGGAAATCAACACTAACAGCGAAGGGTTCACTACCGTTGATCTCACTAAGACCGCATACAGAGACGACCCCTTCGTCCTTGCAAGAGATGTTATGCAAGTCTTCTATGCAAGGGACAACAAGACAAAAGGAAGGCTAAAAGTAGTCCAAGAAGGGAAAAGGAAGATTGTCGGTGTCGATGGAGTGACGGACGAAGAAGACTACAGGGGCTATCAGGAAATACCTCCATTCGGGGCGAACGTACCCCTACCTATCCTTCAAGAGGGTGACGAACCTGCTTACGTATGGCTTGATCACAATGAGGCCCTCATTGTTGATGCACCTAAAGATAGTTAGATTATTGTTAACTATGTAATCATTATGCACATAACCGTGAAGGATGTTTGATCCTGATGAAACTCTCATCTCCTCTCTCCTCCTCGTTAATACTCTGCCATCTCAGCAAATATGTTGTCGTATCATAGCAATTAATGAGAATGAAAGTTATTTAAAACTACCATTGAGACTAACCTTATTACTATTCAAACACTCGATTAGACACCGGACGTAACATTTCTAAACTTTACTCTCTGAATTTAAAAACTAGCTAAATATAAATATAAATATATATGTCTAGACTTCTGATAGAAGGACATTGGGGCGGCCATTCTCTTTCGAGGTACTACTAGTAGTGAGGGATCCACAGCTCCTCGGCGCCACTGGTCCCCAACCAGTTTGTAGTCCCTGCTCGCAATACTCGAAGGAGCCCTGCCACAGTCGACATTGAGCAAAGGTGTAGTAGCTCCATTCCTCCTCCAACTTTCATTGATCATTGATGTATGTGCTCCTGGAGAAGTGAATGGGAATGCCTGTGGCTTGTGTGTTGACTGTTGAGTGATCCATTTACTTGATGCATGTACTGCTCCAGTCTCCAGATCAGGTCGAGATGAAGAGGAAGGCTAAGAAGGCCACGGAGAAAGAAGGTGCACAGAGAAAATTCATTTAATAATTTATAAATTTGAAACAAAAAATTTAGGCCGCTTGGGACTCGAACACGGGTCTCGAGGGCTAAGTTGGGGAGTCTTAACCGTTGAGGCAGTCGAAGGAATTCAAAAGGAAGGGAAAAGTTATACTACTTAACCCCTAACTGGTACAACCCCATCACTGTCGGTTTGAGGAATGGCCCGACGGTGATGGTTCCTCATCATGTCGATTTATTATTAAAACCGGTAGTGATGAACAATTTTCCAAAGTCATTTAATAATTTATAAAATTGAAACAAAAAATTTGGGCCGCCTGGGACTCGAACACGGGTCTCAGGGGCTAAGCTGTGGGGTCTTAACCATTGAGCCAGTCGGAGGTATTTGAAAGAAATGGAAAAGTTATCCTACTTAACCCCTTACTGCTACACCCACATCACTGCCGGTTTGAGAATTCACCCGGCAGTGATATTGCCTCATCACTGTCGGTTTAGAATTACAATCGGCAGTGATGAGCAATTTTTCAAAGTTATTTAATAATTTATAAAATTGAAACAAAAAATTTGGGTCGCTTGGGACTCGAACACGGGTCTCGGGGGCTAAGTTGCGGAGTCTTAACCGTTGAGGTAGTCGGAGGAATTCGAAAGGAAGGGAAAAGTTATACTACTTAACCCCTAACTGGCTGCGAAGGCGGCAGGGCCCTTCACTGTTGGTTTTGGTTCTTCGTAGTCGGTTGCTCGAACCGACACAGAAGGCTCCACTCACTGTCGGTTTTTAAACTAAAACCGACAGTGATGTGTAGATGCTCCTCACATGCCAACAGTGCTCCCACTGACCACAACAGTTGGAACACTGCTCCAACCTACCTCGATAACTTTAGTTCAGAAATAAAAATGTACCACGACTGCTAGCCCCTATAAAATGGCCCTCGGCCAGGAGCTAGCCTCTCCATGCATGTTGATTTTAGCCAGGCTTTATCAACCATGATACAATGTTTTCCTCTCACAACAAACCACATATATCGTTATGCGTCGTAGTCCACCAAAATGGTGCACACAAGAGGTACTAGAAGAATGCTACTGAAGATAGAGCAACGCTAAAGATTGGAGATGCCTCGAGGTTCACAGAGCCATCCGCTGCGGTGCGCATCTGAAAAAAGGCCATGTACAGACAAGGCGGATTCATCGATGCCACCTTGTCATCTCCAACCGGTATAGCTCATAGACCACCTCGGTGCTGCTGTTTGCCCCTAGTTGGTGCTAGAAGAATGCTACTGAGGTGGTCACATTATAATGTGTTGATACACATTGATTGTAACATTGACCTATACGCAAATAGGTCTTTGTTATCGTATATGGAATTTTAGTGTAAGGTCTTTGTTACCGTATATGTAATTTATTTCTAATATTTTTGTTATTTTTTGATGTATTTCATTACTATCTAAAATAATATATTGTTGTTGTTAAAACTTTCCCATTGTACTATCTAAATAAATATACCCTTTACATATATGTACCTTCACTGTCGGTTCTACTTACAAACCGACAGTGATATTAACTTTCACTGTCGGTTCTATTTAAAAACCAGAAGTGATATTAACTTTCACTGTCGGTTCTACTTAAAAACCGGCAGTGATGTCCATGCCCCCTATATAAAACAAACCGCTGGCCACATACATCGATCCCACCCACCCACCCACGAACTCTCACAGTCTCATTTCTCACATTTCACTCTCACTTCCCAAGAAATTCACTCTCTCTACGTGATTTGGTCATGGCTCCTGTATTTTTCAATGGTATTGATATGTTGTCTTCTCCAATATTCTATCTATATTCATTTGATCTATATTTATATTCATGTTTCTTTGCATTCTACATTTATATATATTCTTATTCCTTGCATTCGATCTATATTTAATTATGTTACCACAT
Organism: Miscanthus lutarioriparius; assembly: GCA_904845875.1. Lineage (NCBI taxonomy): Eukaryota > Viridiplantae > Streptophyta > Magnoliopsida > Poales > Poaceae > Miscanthus > Miscanthus lutarioriparius. The sequence continues at coordinate 110,964 of CAJGYO010000773.1, read as the reverse complement.
TTTACTTGGAAGAATTTTTTGTGCATATATTTTATGTTCATATTTTTTTGGCATTTTATCGATCAGGTGGTATGAACAACGGACCTCCCCCACCACAAGAACCAGGTTTCCACCCTGGCGATGAACCATTCGCTCCTAATGTGGCCATTCCACGGTTCCCTGTTCCAGCTATTGTATGAAATATTTTCCAACATCTTTTGTTTTTTTATGCTAACAAATAAGTGTAATTAGTTTAATATCATTGTTGCATACATATATGTCACAGACTATATCCCCAATAGATTAGCTGAGAACAGCACTTAGCTGAGAACATCGTCGAGAACACGACATCTAATGCAAGTGGTCGGCTATGGATGTGTGAACTCAGTTTTTCCATCCCTTTGAGGGGTGCAAATCATCAGAACCATATCCACAAGACGGGAAGACAGAGCCCAGACGTGATAAGCGCCCAATTCAGTGTCGTGCGCATCTGTTTAGAGGCACTTAGACGTGTTTGCTATGATGTGCCTGATTTCTCTCCCTTCAAGGCACTTGCTTTGAATGCTGGTGATATCCCCGTCCCGCAAGCAAGCGAATGGTTTGCGAGCTACAATCGTGCGGATGTGGTAAAATGGTCACTTATACCTGAGTTGTCGTTATTTGTTGTTTATTATTGTAATAACATTCTCTAAATTTTTTTCTTTTTCTCCGCATGCAGATTGTGCTCTAGGACCTTACCTATACTGCATGTGGCTTGTGGGCCATTCTAGACCAAGCTATTGTGCAACTCGGGTACGATTGGGACTTCTACAATCGTAACCTCGGTCAGCTCACTGTAGAAGGATGCCAGTACTACATAAGGATTACTAACAGGGGCAGTGGTCGTTCAGTAGGTTACATCTATGGTTGACCATTCTTTCAGTATTGTGAGGCACGAGAGAGTGCACTCATACGGGCATTGAACTTCATCGATACAAGCGGATACATAATCCGTGACATCAATTACCATATATGGCTACAGAGGCATGTTAGTGTGCGTGGCCCGATCGAGCCCGGCAGTGATTCCGATAGTAATTAATGTTTATTAGGTTGTTTTCAAGGTCGTAGTTTAATTGGGTTCTAATTTTAATTTGTACGACTTTATGTGTTTAATTATTGTCATGCATATAATTCGTGTAACATTTGTTGGGCAATTAGAAATATACATTCCGATGTTGTATTCATCTCAAACTTTTTCTTAGGCTTCCATGTGTCACGTGTGAAGGAAACACCTAGTTTGGGATTTTTCAGAGATGGTTTGTTACTTTCTAAGGTTTAATTGAATTTTCGCGCGACGGCACCGTTTAATTATAGGTTGAACTGAGTCTATCCACAAAAATATCCGGAATGGTTCCTAGGGATAAGAATTTTGTGGAGGTAGACGACAAAATCTATTGGGTCTAAGATGAAATTCATCCTCTTTTGTCTCATTCGACACAGAGAAAATATAATAAATAAAAAACTAATTAGAAAAACCTCAGATCCTGGGTCTTAATTTAGGTGTACATGCTTGCCAAAAAAATTTCAAGCCATTTCGATATAGGTGGAGTATACATGCTTCACAGAGGTACATGAGCCTTTTCATCGAACCATGACTATACACATAGGTTATCAAGGTTTCTATGGTTCATAGGCATTCCAGTGTCATATTTGTCTCAAACATTTTTTAGGCTTGCACGTGTCATGTGTGAAGGAAACACCAAGTTTAGGATTTTCCGGAGATTGGCCCCATTCGTTGGTCTAAAACTTGGCTAAAACTAGCTGAAAAGCACTGTTCCGACTGAATTGTTGTGAGAGAAAAACACTGTTCGGGTAAAAAAACAAGCCGAACAAGCCGAATATAGAGTAAGCCAAACAGGGCCATGGTTTGCTATTTTCTGAGGTTTAATTGAATTTTCGCGCGATGACACCGTTTAATTATAGGTTGAACTGAGTCTACCTATGAAAAGATCCGGAATTGTGCCAAACTTTTACACAGGCTCTAATGTGCCCAAGGGATAAGAATTTTATGAAGCTGGATGAAAAAATCTATAGGGTCCAAGATGAAATTCACCCTCTTTTGTCTCATTCGGCACAGAGAAAAATATAATAAATAAAAAATTGATTAGAAAAACCTAAGATCCTGTGTGGGGTCTTAATTTGGGTGTATATGCTTGCCAAAAAAATTTAAGCCTTTTGGACATAGGCGGAGTATACATGCTTCACAGAGGTACGTGTGCCCTTTTATCGAACCATGACTATACACATAGGTTATCAAGGTTTCTGTGGTTCATACGCATTCCGGTGTCGTATTGGTCTTAAACTTTTTCTTAGGCTTGCACGTTCCACGTGTGAAGGAAACACCTAGTTTGGAATTTTCTAAAGATGATTTGCTACTTTCTGATGTTTAAATGAATGTCCGCGCGACGACACCGATTAATTATATGTTGAACTGAGTCTACCCATGAAAAGATCTGGAATGGTGCCAAACTTTTACACAGACTCTAATGTGCCCTAGGGATAAGAATTTTGTAGAGGTGGGTGAAAAAATCTATTGGATCCAAGATGAAATTCACCCTATTTTGTCTCATTCAGCACACAAAAAATATAATAAATAAAAAAACTAATCAGACAAACCTAAGATCCTATGTGGGGTCTTAATTTGGGTGTACAAGCTTGAAAAAAAAAATTTCAAGCCATTTCAACATAGGAATACATATGCTTCTATTTATTCAGTATATAAAAGAAATTTTTTAATATATATAAACATCACTGTCGGTTTTAAAAAATCGGCATTGATGAGAATAAACCAACATTGATGAGAATAAACCGACAGTGATGCTGGTTATCACTGTTGGTTTATTTTGAAAATCGGCAGTGATATATAAAAAATTAAAAAAATTGTGCCAGGCCTCGGGTACAAGCTCGGGTCTCGGAATGCAGAGTTCAGAGACTTAACCGCTGCGCTAGTATAGGATGTGTGTCAAGGATTATTTATTTTTTCCTTTTGACCTTTAGGCCACTTAATAAATTATAAAATAGAACAAAAAAATTTGGGCCGCCTGGGACTCGAACACGGGTCTCGGGGGCTAAGTTGAGGGGTCTTAACTGTTGCGCTAGTAGGAGTTCGAAAGAAAACTAAAAGTTATCCTACTTAACATCTAACTGCTACACCACTTCACTACCAGTTTGGAGAATGACCCGGCAGTGATATACCCCAATCACTGTCGGTTTATAATCAGAATCGGCAGTGATGAGCTATTTTTCGAAGTAAATTAATAATTTATAAAATAGAATAAAAAAAATTGGGTCGCCTAGGACTCGAACACGGGTCTCGGGGGCTAAGTTAAGAGGTCTTAACCGTTGCGCCAGTAGTAGGAGTTCGAACAAAAACTAAAAGTTATCCTACTTAACACCTAACTGCTACACCACTTCACTGTCGGTTTGGAGAATGACCCGACAGTGATATACCCCCATCACTATCGGTTTATAATCAGAACTGGCAGTGAGGAGCTATTTCCTGAAGTGAATTAATAATTTATAAAATAGAACAAAAAAATTAGAGCCGCCTAGGACTCGAACACGGGTCTCGGGGGCTAAGTTGAGGGGTCTTAACCGTTGAGCCAGAAGGAGGAGTTCAAAAGAAAACAAAAGGTTATCCTACTTAACACCTAACTTAACACCTAACTGCTACACCACATCACTATCGGTTTAGGGAATGACCCGGCAGTGATGTACCCCGTCACTATCGGGGTACAATCAGAACCGGCAGTGATGAGCTACTGGTATAAAAGAGGCACAGGTTGAAATTATCCAAATTCATTTCAACCCCGCGCCAACCCCTCCCCCCGCGCCGCCGGAACACCACCCCACACTAGAGCACCACCCCACGCTGGAGCACCGCCCCACGCCATCCACCGCCCCAAGCCGGAGCACCGCGCCGTCCGTGCCTTAATTCCTCGTCCACGATGACGGCCGTGCCCCTACTCCTCCACGCCTGCACTCCCACCGCCGAGGCCTTCAGGAGCGCGCGGACAGCTGCTTTCCCACCCCCACGGTGAGTGCGTGGCTCACTGCCCGCTATGTGTCTGATGAAATGTCCCACGGTGTTGCTGCTTACTTGAATCAGTAGAGGTGTTGCTGTGAATCGGTAGAGGTGTTGTTGCTTACTTAAATCCAATAATACTTATTTTGGGGGAACGTTTGTGTAACACATTTTTACCAATTCACTTCTAAGAAGAAAAAAGTTGACTTATGTCTACATTAAGTGACAGTATGTGATGATGTTTCTTGGCTATTCGTGTACTACTGGTCAGGGGCGAAGCTAGAGCAAAATGATTTTCAATCAAAAATAGCATAACTAATGTGCAACTACCATATTTTAATATCAAATTCGACTTCTAGCAATATTGATGAGATTTTGGTCCGAACATAACACTCACCATTTTACAAAAAGAAGGCAGCATTGATCACTTTAGTGTAGTCATCATTGATAGAATCCCAAAATCATGAACAAGACATGCCCCATTTAGCAAAATATGTAATCCAGGAGACCATGATGAAGATCCCACTAGCCTAAAAGGAAAGAAAACAGATAGGTCAGTTATTTAGCAAATAAACTGTAGAATTTTCCATTAATAGTAGATGCATTGCATTACCTATCAAAGATCATATTTACGCTCTTTTCATTCCATTATCATGAAACGTCGAACTACGGCCTCATTGGTCACTTTCTTCATTTCTTCTTTCTCTAGATAGCAAATAAGTCTATGACTCAAGTGCTGATCACACATGCGATTAGACAAAGTTGTTTTGACAATCTTCATTCCCGAAAAGCATCTCTCAACTGTTGCAGTAGCGACAGGCAATACTAGCAAAGCAATGCACATAATAAGCTGTTTTACTTTCTCTCATGATCAATGATTGCAAAGTGAGTATTTTATGTGCATTATGTGATTTAGTAAAATAGACTTTGCAGCCCTGCAAAATTTTCATTTGAAATGTAACCTAGATTGCTTGGAGGATGAGTAACATGCTTTTATTTGCATTCCTAGCAACCTACTTCAATGTTTTGTTTGTTACAGGCTAGGGTGTACATGCCTGTCCAAAGTAAAGTATGCTTGCTTACATGAGAAATTCACATGAGCACCGCTGTTGCTAACTATTAACCAATGACATATGATGCTGCATGCTAGCAAGTATGATTACTAAACCACATTGATCTCTGAATAATAAACAATCCCATTATTGAGGTAATTTTTTATCATGTCAAGGATAAAGAACATTAAATAGATTTAGTTTGGCCATATAACTTGAATAATAACTCTTGTTCCGTGAGTTACCATTACCACTTACCACATGCCTAATTTACTTAAATGTATGGGCAACCATGGCATGGTATGTAGTGCATGTTGGTCACATGCCTGGGATTTATCGAACCTGGGAAGATTGCTATGCTCAAGTCAATCGCTACACTGGTAATTTGCAAAAAAAGTACAACACAGAAGCTGAAGCTTTGAGGGCCTACTATAGTCATCCGGCCTACCTTGCAAACCATGGGCAACCGGTCTACTATGGTCCAATGAATACAAACCATGGCCATCCGCTGGCATTGGAGATTGAAGAGAAGCCACCCGCCGGAGATGTGAAGATTAGGAGATTGTTCCTTAGTCTTGGAAAGATGTCACGCTTTTATTTATGGTTATGGTCATTGCTTTTCTTATTTGGAAGTTGATGTAGGCTTAGTTTTGTAGAACAGTAGGTGAACTTTGTTGTATGTGGTCAATCAAACAAAGAATTCGTTCTATGTGAACATATGCTATTATTTGACTTTGTTGTATGTGAACTTATTATTAGACTTTGCATTAAACATATTATATATATATGAACATATGCTATTAGTAGTTGTTCGTAGCCAAAACTAATCACGATCGTGTCACAGCCATGACTCATCGTCGCCTGTTACCCCGTCGCCGAAGAACAGATCGGCATCAAGAAGCGTCTGATATCGCTGGGACGGGAGAGCCGCATGATTCGGCAAATGGTGATGGTGTCAATCAGGATGGTGAGAACGAGCAGCCATGGACCCCATCCGACCTGCTCGATCTGGGTCAAAATGACCAAGATGGCTAGATAACTTTGGTATCATGTGACTATGTAGCCACACACGCTAATCAATTGAGAGGGTCATAGCTTACTTGGTGTCTCTAGCAGGAGCCTCCACCGGCCGAGGAGCCAGAGGGTTCGAGTAGCAGGAAGGCTAGATCCAAGCGAGGCATGTCAAAGATTCCTGTTGGTAGGAATGCACACTGGCACATTACTGAGTTCGATGAATTCAGGGATTCACTCTCACCGCCTATAGCTTTGACCAAATACAAGACTATCATCGGGTTACTTGTTAGGGATTTCATCCCAATTAGGTACAGGAAGTGGATTGGGAAAGATGATGACCCATGGAGAGTTCCCGAAAGTGAGAAGGATTACATATGGGATATCAAGATCCCAGAGTATTTCACTTTCCCAACGGAGTATGATAAGGAGTTAGTCAAGAAAAAAGCAAAAGAAATCATGGGGACATGCTTCAAGAATTTTAAGGGGACATTGTACAAAAAATTGTCCTCCAAAATAAAGAGCCAGATTTCGATGGTGGACAGTTTAGCAAGCAGGACTTCTAGCAGGATTTCAAGGAATACAGGTTATCCGAGAAGTACTTAGAACTGAGCAGGAAGAATAAGGAGAACTCATAGAAAGCGACGAATCCTCATCATCTCGGCTCTCGTGGCTACGCCAAAAAGATGCCAGAATTTGAAGCAGAATTTGAAAAGATGGATCGTCTTGCTGAGGAAGGCGTTCAGGTTAAGACCATCGATTGGGAGCCAAGATCGGTAATATACTGTATGGGGAGGAATGTACGCCACGCAGAGGACGGGAGCTTTAGCTCCACAAATCAACCCATGAACGAACTCATCCAGAGGATCTCCTAGGTAACTGAGGAGGTGAGGCAAGGGACTCGCACTTCTAATAGGGAGAAAGACGTGCTCACCCAAGCACTCGGAACCAAGGAGCACCCTGGTCGCACTAGAGGAGCCGGTGTTGTTCCTTGGAAACTACCATTCCCCCAAGAATCTAACACTTATCGGAGCCGCTCGAGGGGTAGAGCGGATCAGGAGGCAGAGTATTTGAGGCGACTAAAAGAGATGCAAGAAAGAATGGATGCATGGATTGAGGTGACTGTTGAAGCACGAGTCCAGCAAATTTTGCTATTCAAGGGGTCAGGAGTACCACAAAACCCTACTCCTACTACCTTTAGCCCACAGTTTAGGGGTCACAGCAGCTGCGGATCGACCCCGCTCGACGAAGAAGATGCGAATGTGCCTCATCCGGTGGATGGCATCACTGAACCCGTCAATGTCAAGTTGTACATCCGTTAGGAATGGACAAAGGACAAGGTGGCGCTCGGCCAGGCCTGGCCTACGGGAGGCGGGACCATTAATGGCCGCCCAATTCCACAGGGGTACACTCGTGTCACCATTGATAGAATACTTGATAAGAAGTATAACAAGATATACATTGAGTACCCCGTAGCGAAAGACAAGCCGAAACTTGGTCATAACAAGGGCTTTCAAGTGGCCTGGTGCAAGCGCTTCATTAAGCTTGACCACCAATTGTCCTCTGATGATGAGGACGATTGCGAGTCTTCGCTCACCCACGATGATCACTCACCATCTCCCAACAGAGATCACTCCCCTCCTCATCGCCATCACCTCTGAGAAGATAGAGGTCTCCTTCTATTCCTCCTCGTCCGACTCCATCTTCATTAGCCTCGAGAAAAGAGAAGACTCCTCCTCCATCTTCATCAGCCCCGGGAAAATAGAATTCTCGTCGTCATCCTCCTCCTCCACCTCAGCCCAAAACAAGATCAAAGGCATCCTCGTAGTCGTAGAAAAGGTCCTTGGATTCGGTCGCTAATGCTCCCAAAGTGGACCAACAAAAAAGAAAAAGGTTGTTTAGTGGCAGCGTTACAAATTTGATGGAAGGAAAATTTACAGCACACATCTTGAAGGAAGATTGTATTAGTTTCTTCAATCTCTGTGCCTCACTGCCTCCATTTTTGTTGAAGTCCGAATTCGAAAGACAAACACAGAATCAGTACGCTACAACAAGAGCTGATGAAATACACAATAAAGATTTAAGAAAGATACAGAAGTTCATCGAAGACAACCCCGAATTAACCATGGAAGAGGTCGCGACCATCTATTATGATGTATAAGGGACGGCAACACCGACAATGAAGTATGAAAGGGGCAATCTTTTGGTTCCTGATCACAAGTATAAAAATTTGACAACATATATGCGCCAGTTGCATGAATATTACATGGCTCAAACAACAGAGACGGAGGACTTTGGTTTTGAGATTATTATCTGTTCGCCACATGTTTTTAATTATCCTGAAGAAGAGAAATTCGATGTCGAGTGGGAGTGCTTGTTCCAGCTATACCAGAAATGCTCTCTCGATACACAAATGTTGACGCTGTGGACTATGTAAGTACCCTACACGCATGATATTATAATTAATTACTCTCTCGGGACACAAATTATTAACTTTTGAGCACTTCCCATGATTTTATGTAGGTGTATAGCAAAATTTTGCATTCTAAAAAGCAAATGGGATAACATAGGCTTCTTGGACCCCTTGCGAGTCAATGAGAAGACATGTCTAGGCCTCTATGGATGTGACGTGGAAGACCTGAAACAGAGATTGATTGTTGTTTTCGACGAATTCAAGATGAAGAACAAAACTAACATACTTCTAGCCTACAACTGCGAGTATGTGTTCTCGGCTTTTAATTTTATGCTTCTTTTTTCGTTAAGATTATTCGATAATTAGGATTCTATGATTGCAGACACCATTTCGTCTTTATTTGTGTTAATCTTGCTAAAAATCTGATCGAGGTGTGGGACTCAAAGAAAAAACTATTTCATCATCTGGATGCATTGGTGGCAGTGCTGAATTAGTAAGCGATCCTAATAACATATTATTTTCTAATTACACATACCGCTTTCTAACGTTTCTCCTTTTAATGTTGCTCAGTGTCCGAAAAAGACATCGGGGGGACACAGGTCCCATTCAAGGTTGTCGAAATAGAGGGGAAGTACCTAAAACAGCCGGCGGGAAACAATGAATGTGGGTTTTATGTAATGTGGGCAATGCTTCGCTACATCGGCGAAAAATCGGAAGAAGCCGATAAGTTGGTGTGTATAATCCCCATTTCATTTATGTCTGTTAATCATTCAACAAAATGATTTACTGATTCCTCTTGGATATATCATCTTTTTTGAACGACAGCGCAAGAAATATAACCACGAAAGACTGTTAGACATGGAAATCGTCGTGCTACAATCGGAGCTGGCAAAATTCATCATAGCCGAGGTATTGGAAAAAGATAGAGTATTTTCCATTGCACAATCCATGAATTTAAAGGACCAGTATGGTCCAGAGCGGCTCGCCAAATTATTGTAAGAACTCCGAGAAGCATTGCACAATCTGTGAAGTCCGAGAACACTTCTTTTTTTATTTTGAGGGATCGAGATATTGATACGAATATTTGAACGGTAACCGTAACATTTATAATGTTTAATATTGATGGACCTGTCGTCTAAGTAGCGTATATAAAGCGAAACCCGATTCCACGAAAAAATATAAATTAAAATAAATTATAAAATAATAAAATACGAACGTGATTGCACTGCCGGTTCTTGTCACAAACCGGCAGTGATTCGTACGATAATATTGCCGGTTCAAACACAAACCGACAGTATTAGTGAAAATGAACTCTACCGGGTGATCTTATGAACCGACAGTGTTGGTGGAACTGAACTCTGCCGGTTGTGTAAAGAACCAGCAGTGAAGTTGAAGAACACTGCCGGTTTGTAGAAACCGACAGTGATAGGTTACCCTCATCACTGTCGGTATGGTTGTGCCGGTTCAAAATTCAACAGTAATGGGGTATTTTGAACCGACGGTGAAGTGTAATTCTGACGTAGAGGTGTTTCTGGTGCGACAACGACCGCGGGTGCATCGCTCAGCTCAATACTCATAGCTAGCTAGCTGTGTCACCAGATGGAAAAAGAGATACTACACGGCACCGAACGACGAACGTGTTTATTTATGATTTGAAGCCATCCATCGGCCGGCAACCAGCTAGATCGTTTTGGTGTGCATCAGAATATCAAGATCAGCTCTCACAGCCTGGAACTAACGGACTGGCCGGGAAGGAAATTGCTGCTGCTGTATCAATTCCAGCAACTCTCGGCGACGGGTCCCCGCGTCGCTGACTCATCACCACACCAGTGCTGGATCGCTCAGGCGTTAGGCGCGGACGCGTTTGCAGACGTATTGAATGCGGGATGCGCGCCGCGACTCGGAAACGCACGCCACCACCAGCTGGGGGCATCTGCATGCCGCTGCCTGCCGGCCAGTGCCATGTTCTCCGACCCACGTCCATCTCGTCCGTCCGATGATCAAGAGGTCCCACTAGGTGACTACGAGTGTTATAAACTATAGTTAAAAATATTATTGACTGATTTATACTGTTCATTAACTGAACGAGGACCGGTGTGAACAGAGCTGGGCTGGGCTGGACACCCGGACCCGGCCGGCTAGGTTCAACGAATGCGCTCTTGCCATGCACACACTGCTTATTTATTTCTCCATCCCTACACGCGTCCACAAGTTAAACCATCATTATGTACCCGTTGGCAGCATAGTCGAATATCCGCATCTATCTCACCGCGCAAAACAAATCTGCAGCATGGCATCGGTCCAAAGTCCAAAGTCTAAACCCATAGACCATCTGTACTATAGCTACACTGATACTGTTATCGCCCCACAGATCGATCGAGCACTAGTAGATCGATCGACTTTTGTTTCAACCTTTGTTCATCGTGAATAATATGTAGAAATTCATATATATAGACTGGTAATACAATTTCTTTTGTCGTACGTACGTCATTGTTACAGATACTTTTAACAACGAAGGATTTTTGTATTTGAATTTTAGAAATAAATGAAATGAACAAATTACACGTGATCCGCGTCCTACAAAGAATGCAACTACGAATAAGTACTTTTGTTCGGTGCATAATCAGAACTTGCAATATTTCTGGGAGGATATATATATATATATAGTCAAACAGACATCCGTACATAAATACTCTTTCTGTTTCAAATTATAAGTCGTTTTGACTTTTTTTCATACATTTTGCTATGTATCTAGACATATTATTACATCTAGATACATAGCAAAATAGATGTAAAAAAAGTTAAAACGACTTATAATTTGAAACGGAGTGAGAACCACCATCCTACTAACATAGTATAATAGTAGGATCATAGTCAGAGTATACTTGTACTACACTCTCACGCGTACACCCTCTGCCGCAAAATAAGTGCAATTTCGGATATGCACAAATACAGACAAACGAAAGAAGTGTACTACACTCTCACGCGTACTACACTCTCACGCGTACAACGATGCTACTGTACCATCCATTCTCTAGAGTCCAGAATAATATCCGGACGTACGTTTTCAGTTTTTCACATCACTGCACACAGCTTTCTCCCCACCACCAGAGTCGAGAGGCAAAACCAGCTAGCGCCTAGCGGTTTCACTTTCACCTTCTTCCGTCCAAACCCGGCCGGTGGCGGCTAAACCTCCTGCTAATGATGACCCACCCGCAGGCCGCAGCGCCATCACCACAGTCCACAGCACCTGACGATCTCACCTGGCCTGGCCTGGGGCTACTCGGCAAAGCAAGCAGGCCCCAGCCGCTATATATACCACCCCTCTCTCCACCAGTCGCCATTATTCCGATCCATTCCACCCAAGATCTTCCTTGTTCTCTGCTAGACATAAAAACAAGAAGAAAAGAGAGAGAGAGAGAGAGAGAGAGAGAGAAGATGAGGCCGGAGAGAGGTGGGGTTATTTCGGTGAAGCTAATGGGCGGCGGCGGCGGCGGCGGACCACCGAGCCTATGGAAGACGCCGACCCCGTACGTCTTCCTGGGCATCGCCATCATGATGGGCGTCATCGCGGTGGCGCTGCTCGTGCTCATCTGCACGCACAAGAAGGCGTCGTCCTCGTCGTCCGACGAGAAGGCAGCGGCGGCGGCGCGAGCGCTCGTGCCGCTGGACCGGGTGCCCAAGGTCGTCGTCTTCATGCCCGGCGACGACCGCGCGCCGTCCTTCCTCGCCAGCGTCAAGCCGCTCGGCGGTGACGGCGCGGCGGCAGTAGTGTAGGCAGGGGAGAGGACGACAAGAGGGAGGCTACCCCGCGTGGCGAACTGATCGAGCGGCGCCGAGCCGGCTACCTCAACGCGGGGGCGGGGCAATTTTGTGGATATTTTTTTGTTTTGGTCTGTTTGAGAGGCGGCTGCTTTTGAAGTGAAATCAGTGAAACGAAGTTTGGTTTGGTTCGGCAACCATCTTCAATAAACGCGTACGACGTTTTTTTTTTTTTGTTTGGCTGCGTGTCCAGTTGGATCCAATCGATTTTTGGCTTACAATTCTGTACGATTCTTTTGTGTTGCATCGACCATGCTTTGTTCGTCCATTAACGGTACCCTCACATCACGCCGTCACAGCGACGAGAAGCCTCAGCGGTCGGCGGTCGCCGGTAGGTGTTTTCCTCCGATCCGAGTCAGACTGACGGCCGGGCCCTTCAGTAGTGATTCATCTGATAAATCTAGCAGTCTATTAGCGCAATGAAATCGACTTGTAGTAGCTTGCTTGGTGCCAAAATTTCTCCAAATGAAAAAGGGCGCCCGGCCTGACTGAGCGGCGCCAGAAACATGGCGTCATATGAACCGAGGCCGCCATCGCCGTATCTCAAGGGACCAAGCTTTTCGTTAATAAACCGATAACACAATTGAACAAGTTTGAATACCTAAATGATCGATTTTTAAGTTTAGGAACAGGATAAAACAACCAATCAAGTTGAGAATCTAAACGATAGTTGTCTAAATAATCGATTTGTAAGCATTTTTTTTTGTCACTCTTTGTTCATTCAATTTTTTTACGTAAGGTGTGCTTTTCTACAACCCTCAAAACCGATAATGAATGAACAAAGAGTGACAAAAAGGGTCATTTTTTAGGAAGAGGCATCACAATGAATGCTTGCTTTCCTCATAATATAACTTGGGACACAGCAGTTAGTTTCACTTTTTTGACAAGAATTTTATGCAATTTTTTTACTCTTGCTTTAGATAGTTTCTAAAACTAGGGTTATTATCAAGCTTTCTCTGCTTTAAACATTCTCATCATCACTGTAATTTTCATTCAAATTACCTTCTTGTAAAGGCATCTTTTATTCATTTCCCCACCCAAATTGACCCATTTTTTCTCACGGCCTAAATATTTGGCTGGCCAAAAGAGAAACAAAAAACATGCCAAGAGATAAAAAGATTAGCATGCCAAAACTGAATAAAAAACAGTTCATGAAAAAAGAGCGACCTTAGGTCCACTTGTCTTACTGTGACATTAATTAATGTAGCTAAAGACCGCGGACAAAAGAGAAATAGAAAAGCGTAAACAACGAAAACTGGAAACTGCGGAGGTAGAGCAAGTGCAATAACGGGCGTATCAACTACCATATCAGCTTATTGGTTGAGCTGGATTAGAGAGATGAGCAAACTTGTCGCTCTTGCCGCCTACCAATTGTACAAGCACTCTAAGACTCACATTTTTTTAGATAAAGAAATAAAAATATTCCGGTCTCCCCCATCCATGTGTGAATGAGTAACCGTACTATACATAAAAGCTGGTTCTTAGAACAAGTTCCACTAAGCAAAAAACAAGGTTAAACATGACTACCAAACATGACCGGTCCAATCTAAACCTAATCAACTGAAACCAAACAAATAAGAGGCACAACCCTCAATCCTTCTATGATGACATCAACCAAGTTCCCTAAACACTTGTAACATCAGTATTTCCAAGCGCTTGCACCCATCCTTCAATGCTCTTCTCGCTTCCTCTTTAGACAACACTTACCAATGCCTGATCCAGTAAGTACCCCTGAAGATTACCTGCAGGCAAGAATTAGAACATTTTTTTTTGTTGAACACTACATCATTTCTATTCAACCACAAAACCCAGCAAAATTGCTGCTAGCCCCACTATGATCAGATCCCTCAAACTTGGAGCAAAGCTCCTAATCCAAGCACCAAACATATGAGCCGTCCCATTAGTTGGTTGGAGATTGAAAGCGATTAGCAAGGAATGCCACACAGATTAAAAGACCGAGAATACTTTCATTTTCCATAAAAAAAATAATGTCCGGCAACATCGTATATATAGCTTTGGCAAAAATTACTCTCTCTATTCTAAATTATAATCTATTTTGACTTGTTTAAGTATATAGCTTTTGTTATGAACTTAAATATATGCTATCAAGATACATATATAGCAAACGCTGAGTACCAAGAAAAACCAAATAAACTTGTAATTAATTTGGAACCGAGGAATAGAAAAACCGGTCACTGCGATGCAGTGAATCGACCGGCCGGGCGGGCGGCACTGTATATGCTACAATGGCAGGTTGTACTGGGGCTTGATCGGTTATTATTCGGCTTTGCGTACACAGACGGCGACGTACGCGGATCAGATGTTGATCAGCCTGACTGTCACCGCTCGTCGTCGTCAGATCGAGTTCATGACGCCAAGTTTGTGCCGGTCAGTCAGGCCGGGCGCCCCTTTTCATTTGGAACAGAGTTCGTCAGTAGTCTGACTCGAGCAACAGCAAACACCTCCTCGTCGCTATGACGGCGTGTGTCGTATGATCTCGTAGCGTTAATGGGCGAACAAAGCATGGTCGATGCACCACAAAAGATCGTACAGAATTGGAAGCCAAATCGATCGATTATTGGATCCCAACTGAAGTACGTACTGAACACGCAGCCAAACCATAAGGACGGACGCGTTTATGGAAGCTGGGAGCTGTTCGCCGAAACAAACCAAACCAATCTAAACTTCTTTTTCCCTTATTTCATTTCAAAAGCCGCCGCCTTTCTAAGTCTCAAAGTCTCAAGCAAATGGGAAAAAAAAATCTATTCACAAAATTGGCCCACGCGCGGGTGGTTGGGTGGACTCGATCTCGTCGTCTCCCCTGTCTACACTGCCGCCGCGCCGTCACCGTGGAGCGGCTTGGCGCTGGCGAGGAAGGACGGCGCGTGGTCGCCGGGCATGAAGACGACGACCTTTGGCTCCCGGTCCAGCGGCGCGAGCGCTCGCGCCGCCTTCTCGTCGGCCTCCTGCCGCGAGGAAGACGATGACGCCTTCTTGCGCGTGCAGATGAGCACGAGCAGCGCCACCGCGATGACGCCCATTATGATGGTAATGCCCAGGAAGATGTACGGTGTCGGCGTCCTCCATGGGCTCGGCCTCATCTTCTCTCTCTCTCTCTTCTTTTTATATTTAGCAGGAGCACAAAGACGACCGAAACCTCTAGCTATCGGCGACTGATGGAGAGAGGGGGAGGTATATATATATAAAATGGATGGTTTATACTCTGGTATATTCCATTCGTTTCAAATAAATACATTTCTACTAATTCATCTGGATGACGTGGGTCGATCGGAGACGTACTATGCAGATACCAACCTCCTGACTCCTGTATAGAGCGGCGAGGTAGGTCTCGCTCCGTCGATCGGCACTGGCCGGTAGGCAGCAGAGCGGCGGCGGCGGCATGCAGATGCAGCGGCTGGACTGGTGTGGCGTGCGTTTCCGAGTCGCTGCGCGCATCCCGCATTCGCTACGACCGCAGACGCGGGGACCCGTCGCCGAGAGTAGCTGGAATTGATACGCAAGTCATCATCAGGCACTTCCGCCGGTGGTGGTACGCGTGGCCCAGCGTAAAAGCTACTGGCTTTGTTAAAGTTAACCCCGCCGGTGGTGTATCTTGATTACGATTAAGCGAATGAGAGTAAGTCAATCATCCTGGAAGTAATCTAATCTAAAGCATTATTCTGCAATCAAGGAACTCTTTGCGGTCGAAAGGTAACCCACGATGCTCCGAGTGCAGTCAGTGGGCCAGTGGCGTTGTTTCATTAATTTAGAACATTCTTATTTGCAGACTGCCTCTTTTTTTATTTTTATTTTTATTTTGTTTGTTGTTTGAAAAAACAAACAATCTTTCGCAGAATCATGTTCGTTAATTGTTTGGCAACACGCACGCTTCAGCTTGTTTATGTCGATTGTGAATTTCGACAGAAGTTGTAGCGCCCATAATCATCAGGCCAACAGTATACGTACGTCTTCTCCTACAAGACATTTGAGTTCATATATACTATCTCTCAACTTGTCCCCTCAGGAAACTCGGAAATAAAGTAACCATATATACTTTAGCTTCTGCGCATAAATATAACCAATAATAATACTTCCTCTGTCCCTGAATAAATAGGTTTCTAAAGTTATTTTAAGTCAATCTTTTTAAACTTTGATCGAATTTTGTAGAAAAAGAGGTTAAGATTTATGTTATCAAATTAGTATCATTAGATTTACCGTAGAATATATTTTCATATGGTGTCCATTTTATATCATAGATGTTACTCTTTTACATAAGTTAGTCAAACCTAAAATTTTTTGACCAGGGCCTTGTTTAGATTGCAAGTTTTTTCACTCTCTCTCCATCACATCAAACCTTTGGACACATGTATGGACTATTAAATGTAGATAAAAAAAATAACTAATTACACGGTTTGATTGTAAATTACGAGACGAATCTTTTGAGCCTAGTTAGGCCATGATTGGACAATAATTGTCAAATACAAATAAAAGTGTTACAGTGCCAAATACTGATTTCTAACCCCAATCTAAACAAGGCCCAGCATGGATTCTATGAATTGATTTATTTGGGGGCGGAGGGAGTAGTGCTACCCTTGGCAGATTGTGGTGTTTGATTAAAGCATCAAGTGCTACAAATTGTTCTTAATTATACACTAACAATAAACCAAAATGCCTGAAGAATGTCAAACCCAAGGGAATGGCCAAGATCAAGCACAATTGGCTGCATGCATGCATGCCCTTACTAGGAAAACCAAAATCCACGCACATTCCACCAAGAAATACAGAATCAAAGCAGTGCACACATCCCCAGCCTTTTTTTTATTTACACCAAGTACCATGCATGATGCATGTGGACATACTACTGCAATATGTTTTTGCATGCCCAGGGCCCTGGGGGTGGCCCAGTTCCCCTCGCTAGCTCTTTATTTGTTGCGTTTTCATTTTCGGCGAAAGCAAAACCCTGCCCAGCGCCCTATATAGGCCATATCTAATCTTTTTGACAAATGGAGGAACCGTCGCTATAATTGTCAACCGAGTTTGGGTCGTTGCGATGCGATGAATCGACCGGGCACTACACATGTGTACACACCAGCGGAGCCATGCATCACGCCACGCACTCCTGTCGGCCGTGTTCGGCTGTCGTCTGCTTTGGCTACGCAAGACCCGGCCCGAATGATGATAGATGAGGTCAACACATTAACATGGAGTACTGCATTAGAGGCCCTGTTTGGTTGGGTTTTTGGCTTTGGCTTTTAGCCCCAAAAGCTAAAAGCCCAACCAAATGGGCTGCTTTTGGAGGATGCTTTTTCAGAAGCAGCTGCTTTTCCGTAGTTCATTTTTGAAAGCTGGGTTGACCCTGCTTTTGGCTTTTGGCTTTCTGCTTTTCGAAATTGGTGGAATAAAAAGCTCTTCCATAGTTGTTTCAAGAGAGATAAAGATAAAAGGTATATTTTATACTTGTTTAACCAAACAGCTTTCAGCTTTTCTACAGCTTATAGCCCACAGCAGCTTTTCCACAGCTCACAGCCCACAACAGCTTTTTCCCACAGCCACAGCTCAACCAAACAGGATCTGAGTACGGCTAGCTTTCAGCTTTCGCTTGATCGTGAGGCGCAATTTTGACGTGATAAATGTTTGTTTTTTGTGATCACCATGTATTAGGAGCACCGGCGATGCTGCGGCGATTAGTGGCCTCGGTTGGTGACATGCATGATGTGTGACTGTGTGTCATGTCATGGTGTGTGCATGCCCGGCAGCGGGATGCATGGATTTATATTTGATTATGTTTGTTTATGTTTGTAGGTGATATACATCGTTTTTACACTTCGTGTTACACGCTGGAGGATCCATCGGAGTGCCTTCCAGTTCCAAACATGCCATCGTGCGCCCGGCCAGTGCCATTCTAAAGGTGTTTCCCGTCGGCTCTTCTAGACAAGCAGCTGTATACAGCACTACCCTTAGAAGATTTTCTGTATTTGTAACTATTATTTATCTTACAAAACTACTGATTGGTTTAAGAAAAACATAAAATAGTTTTTTTGTCGGCCCAACCATTTAAATCATTTTGCATTTTTTTACAAAAACGATAATGATACACTTAAGATGTTCGGGCGAACGGACGCCTCCCTCCGTTCACTTCTGCACGCGCCGCTTGCCCCAGCGACCCTATCCGCTCGTCCCCTCCGTGCGCCTCCCTCCGATGCTCGTTGCGCCGTTTCCTCCCTGCGGCACCGTGCCCATCCGCCCACCCCACTCCGCCTTGTTGCCACCGGTCCCCCGCAGCACCGCGCCCCGCCGCGTCATGCCCCATCCGCTGCGGCCTCCTCCGTGCTACCTCCCCGCGCTGCGTCCTCCGCGCCGCATTCCCCACCGGGCCTAGTCTGCCTCGCCCACCTCCACCGCGCTGCCTCCTCGCCGCGGCCGCCTCCACCGAGCCAACGAGCCTCAACGACAGATGCTCCAACAAGTGGGGGGACGAGATTCATGTGATGATGCGCCCGCCAGCGAGTTGCCCTTGCCGCTGCCGCACAACAAGTAGCCTGTTCGGGAGGCCGTATCGTATCGTGGATTATTTACTGCTGGCTGGTTTGGTGTGAGAGAAAAACACTGTTACCGCCTGGAAATTTACGATCGTTTACGAGCAAGCGAACAGGCTGAAGGTCCATGCGCTGTCGTCGACCTCCGCGCCGGCGCGTGCCTCCATTCGTCCAAGCAAAGCCCATGTTGCAAGAGTATGTTTTAAGTGTTTCAGATGTTTCATCTAGATGTAGCAAGTGTTTCATCTTGATGTTGCAAAAGTAAATCAAAATGTTGCACATGTTGCAGTGGCTATAGACGTATGTTTCAAGTGTATGTTCCAAATGTTTCATCTCATTTTCCAGACGTATGTCTGCAAGTGTTTCATCTGGATGTTATATATATTTTCACACATATGAAGTGTTTTCAGGTGTTTTTTACAAGTGTTTTATAAGCATGTTTCGAGTGTTTTCAGCTGTTTCATACGTATGTTGCAAGTGTTTCATCTAGATGTTTCAAAAGTAGATCTGTTGTTGCAGCTAGTGTTTTAGATGCATGTTTCATGTTGCAGCTAGTGTTTTAGATGCATGTTTCATCTGCCTTCAGACATATGTTGCAAGTGTTGCATCCGGATGTTTCAAAAGTAGATCGAGTGTTGCATCTTTGTCATAGCTTTTGTGCTGCCTCACCTTCACCTCGGTGTCTCCTTCTCCTCCTCCCGGCGCCGGCTAGACATCTGTCGCCCCTCCCCTTCTTCTAGATGCTGGTGTAGCCACCTGTTGTAGCCACCTGCTGTAGCTGCTGGCCGCGTGCATGCACGTGAGAAGCGGAGGGGGCGCGAGTGGGGACTCCCCACATGTAGTCGGGCGACACGGGCCCCACGTAGACGGGCACGGGATGTAGGTGCGCGGGGGGAGACGGAGTGCAGACGCGGACGTTCGGACGTTCGAGGGCTAGCATTGCCGTTAAAAATACACATATCCAATCGCTGAGCAGCAGCTACCAAATACAATTTTAAAATCACCTGGTCCACAAAGCTTGAGTTAAAAATTCACCTATTCGTTCTGTGACTTTTAGAACCCGCCTACTATGTGGAGATATATGATTCTTTTTATTTTTGTACTCCCTCCATATCGGATTTAGAAGTCGTTTAGGTATGTATATATTATTGAATACTATTTGTCTTAAAGTATAAGGTTCTAAACATTCAAAATTTCTCCTAAATTATAGAGCCTCTAGTTGAATTAAGGGATTTGCTAAACTTTGTGTGCCTGAATCTTATTTTTCTTTTAAGTGATGGTTATTACATATATTTTATAGTAAAATTATGGTTTTCGTTCATTGCAATTTACGTAGACACAATCTGCAATTTTTGGTTCTGAGAATAAAAACCCCGTTAGAAAAAATCACATACCTGACAGAATCTGCTATGTGTTGGCACAAAGAAATTTTAACAATTTATAATTATTTCTTTTGTCAGACAAGGATAAAAATTTGATACGTTGTGACACAAAGATAAATAACAAATCACAAAAGTGACAATTTACTTATACTAATTGGTAGTAGTACAAGAGTATTTTCTAAAATCATCTTAAAATTTAGGCATCTGGAATATAGGAGAAATGTTGAATTAAACCCCAACCTCTGTCTGGCAGCTTTACCACCAGCTTCATAAGCTGTTTGAAGCCTTTTCTTTTGGTCGAACAGTCATTTTGCAAATAGCTTCACCTATGAAGGCATTAAATCCTGCTATCATGGAAATGGGTGTAACGAACCTAAAAATAGTAGTTTTTTACATCTTCATCTTGCAATTGTGGGCCACAATGTGTGTGGAGACTGGATTCGCCCCTCTTGAGCAAGGACGAGCGGGCGTAGCCACGGCCACCGAGGCGCTAGCAAGCGTGGCAACCTGGGCGCACGCAAGCGGGCAGCCGCAGCTATCAAGGCGCGCACGAGGATCCCGAGGAAACCATGGCTTAGACATGCTGTGGATAATAAGAAGAAGACGACGACGACCTCGATGACGACGACGACGAAGACGAAGTAGGAAAAGAGGAGAAAAAAGAAGGCTACTTTTATTTTATTGCCAAATGGGTCTCTAAAACAAGCACAACTTTAGCTTTACCGAGAAAGTTGTTCGTGAAACTAAAAAAGATAGCTTCGCTAAGAGCATCTCCAGTAGCCCCGTAGTGCTTCGTCCTTAATAGGATGGTATTGGTGACCACCAATACTACTTTTTCAGATTATTGGGGAGATGCTTCAGCACATGACCAAAAATCTCCCCCAAAACGTGGGACCCACATGTCAGATTGCCGTGTTTTTTTATTTTCTCTTTTTTTTTCTTTTCCTTTCTATGCCCGTGACATGAGCGGTCGTCTTCTCCCTGCCACGCACAAGTCTTCGACGCTGCGCAGCCTTCTTCGATGCAAGCAGCGGGAGCAGTCCGGCGCGCTCCGCCGCCGCAAGCACTCGTCGTCGTCGCCGAGTGGTTCCCGCAGAGGGGCAGCCGCAGAGGGAGGCGAGTTCCCGCATAGGGCGGTTGCAGAGGCAAGAGTTTCTGGAGAGCTTGGAGAGGCATGAGGGAGGCGGGGATCTGGCTGGAGAGATTGGTGGTGACGCGACGCGGGTCCCTTCACCACTGGCGGCCGCGGCTTCTCCTTCCCCACCGGCGGCGCCTCCTCTCCAGCCAGTGGATCCGGGCCTATTGTGGCGGCTGCGGCGCCAGCCTCCCATGGCGGCCGGCGGACTCTCCCGGCCAGCTCTCCATGGTGGCGGGCGGCGAGGAGTGTCCATGGTGACAGCTCTCGTCGCGCGCTGAGGCACGGGATCTAGTGGAGGTCGTCCATGGCGGATCGGGGATCCAAAGAGGTCTTCGTGGAGCCGAGGCATGGGATCCATGGTGGCGGAGCACGCGGGATCCATGGCATGGCACAAGCAGTAGCGGTGAGTCGAGAGAGAGGCGAGTGGGAGGAGAGTGGAAAGTGACGGTTGGGGTGGCCCCAACATATTGGGGGAGATGCAACTCCCTCGTCGTCCGTCTCCAAGTGTTCCCTCCTTTTTTCTCCTAAAAACTTGTAGTTTAGCAACTCCTAAAAAGATTTGGGGAGAAAAAAAGAAGGTCATCTCCAAGAGTTTCTAATAAATGACATCTAAACAATCAAATTTGGTAATTATCATCGTCTTCTTCCTCTGAGAACCACGTACACAGAAGCAGGGTGGACGGGTAGCTGCCGGGCGGAGCAGGGCACGGGCATCCGGGTCGCAGGGCTGTTTCCTCGTCTGGCTTTCCGCTGTTGTCGACGTCGGCGGTGCCGCCAACGGCAACAGCAACGGCAAGCAGTTGAAAACGTCCTCGCCATCCCCATCGCCAATTCGGCATCAAGCGTAAAAGCGATCGTCGACTAGCTCACCGATCTGCGATGGCGGCGCGCGAGCGAAGCAAGGAGATGGTGGAGATGGGCGACCGGGGAGCGAATCGAGAGTCGCAACTAGAGTGCGACGGAGCTATGAGCGGCGTCTTTGACCTCGCGAGGTCGAGGAGCAGGAGCATGTGGCCTGCACCGGTGCGGCCCGAGAAACTGGCTCATGGCAGATCCGCATGAGCCCGATCGCATGTAACTTTGCGCGACGAGGCTCGAGCTTTTGGAAGCGCTAAAAAAGATTAGGAGGCGATTTTAGGAGCTGTTGGAGACGTACCTTTTCAAATTTGCTAAAAATCTTAAATTGGGAGAGTGTTTTAGAAACTCTTGGAGATGCTCTAATTGAGGGGGAGAAGAGATGTTTTTTGGTGGCCAAAAAAAAGGAAGAGTTGTTGGGGGACTGCTGGAGATGAAAAAATGGCACATCTCTCTCCCAATATGACAGATTTATGGGGACGAGGAGTTGAATTGAGGGACTGCCGGAGATGCTCTAACGAAGATGAGTCGTATAAAATTGGGGAGGTAAGTGTAGAAAGAAACCCCTTCCTGCTTACTTTGCCGAGTTGCCTGCTGCCTGCCTCCCCCACTCCCAGCCTCAGGCCCCTGGGCAGGTGAGATGGTAAAACCGCTAGCTGGTTTTGCTTTTGAGGCTGGTGGGACACTACTACACCAGCGACGACAAGCCAACAGCCACCAGGGGGATACAGGAGAAAGCTAGGTGCCACGCCCCAGTGTGATGTGGAAAAACGGAAATGTAGGTATTGTTCTATCTCGGAAGTGGATGGTATAGTATATCTTAGTAGTATGCTCCCTCGGTTTCAAGATAAATGCATTTCTGTTTATGCACCTGGATAAAGTATTTGGTTGGATACTCTTCTTTTATTTATCTAGATGCACATCTAAAAATACACTTATTTTGAAACAGAGGATGTACGCGTGAGAGTGTAGTACGTACAAGTATAAACTCTACTACGATGGTACTAATAATGTTAGTAGTATGGTACTATGGTACGAATGTATGTTTGACTAAGAATATAATATAGAGAGATATATTATCTTTGTCCTAGAAATATTGCAACTTTGGTTATGAACCCGAACAAAAGTACTTATTATTAATTGTACTCTTTCTTGGATGAGGCGCATGTGAAATTTAGTTATTTATAAATTTGAAATATGAAGAATCCTATGTTGTTAAAAGTATTTCTAATGATGGTACAACATCAAATTTATATTATCAAACCACATGAACTTTTTTACATATTAACGATCAAATGTTAAAAGAAAACTCTACTAGTGCTCTGTGGTCGATAACAGTACCAATCTATACAGACGGTCTATGGTTTTTAGCTAGACTAGACTTTGGACAGATGCTACAGATGTATTTTGCGGTGAGATCTGAGATGCGGATATTCGACTTTGCTACCAACGGGTACGTAATGGTGGTTTACATCGCGGTTGCACCGGGTTGGGGAAATAACTTGCTTGTTGGACGGGTATTAAAATCGGTTTAAACTGTTTTATTTTGAGAAAAAAAATACTGTATATTCTAGCTGATAAGTCGGCTGATAAATTCAAACGAACATGTCTAACTGTACGTGCATGGCGAAAGTACATTCATTGAACCTAGCCGGGCGTCCAGCCCAACTATGTACACAGCCGTGGTTGCGGGACCACCGGATCAGACGGACCAGATCGACGTGGGTCGGAGACTATGCACTATGCAGAGATATCAACTCCTGTATAGAGCGGCGAGGGTCGCTCCGTCCGAGGCGGATCGATGAACTGGCTGTCTGGCTGGCACTGGCCGGCACCCGGCACCCGGCAAGCAGCAGAGCGGCGGCATGTAGCTGGACTGGTACGTAAAGTGTGGCGTTTCCGGCACGCTGCGCGCATGCCGCATGGGAACGTCCATGCAGCTCTACTGCGACAGAGTTGGAGGAGAAGAAGCTCGCCGGTGGTGAGGAAGATGCCGGGCGTGCGCGGGCGCAGCCACGGCGGTGGCTCGGGCACGGGTGGTCGCGGCGGCAGCGTGGCCACGGGCGGGTGCAAGCAGCCCGCTGCGCGGAGTGTCCTCGGGTGCTAAAATATCCGGTTGTTGTACTCCCTCCGTGCTAAAAATGAAGCCGTTTTGAACAAAGTTTGAGTCAAACATTGAAAATATAAATCATGAATAACTTTTAAGTTGTTGAGGTATTGTTTAGTTGTAGGAAGTTGGAATTTGGGGCTACTGTAGCACGTTCGTTTTTATTTGGCAAATAGTGTTCAAACATGGATTAATTAGGCTCAAAACGTTCGTCTCGCAATTTCCCACCAAACTGTGCAATTTGTTTTTTTTATCTACATTTAATGCTTCATGCATGGGCCGCAAACATTCGATGTGACAGGGACTGTAGCACTTTTTGGGATTTTGGCTTCAAACTAAACACGCGCTGAGTTTAGAAATGTGAAAACCATATGAATAGATTTGTCATGAAAAATACTTTTATAGTTGAAAGGATTAAGATATCCAAGAGGAGGGTGAATTGGGCTAATTCTAAAATTCTTTACAATAATTAAACTCTACACTTAACTCACTTCACCCCTTATGCCTAGAATATGTTCATATTGTTCTACCGCACAAAAGTTTTACACCATAGGTTTCAATCTTAGTCTAGCATGGCAATTCTAAGAATGTAAAAACAAGAAATGAATTGCTCAAATGTAAATGCTTAAAGTAAAGAGAGGAAAAGGAACACGGCGATGTTTTGCCGAGGTATCGGAGAGTCGTCACTCCTCACTAGTCCTCGTTGGAGCACCCACGTAAGGGTGTAGCTCCCCCTTGATCCGCGCAAGAATCAAGTGCTCTCTACGGGCTGATTCTTCGACACTCCATCGCGGTGAATCGCCCACAGCCGCTCACAACTTGAGTTGGGTCATCCACAAACTCCGTCGGATGATCACCAAACTCCCAATCACCACCAAGCCGTCCAGGTGATGGCGATCACCAAGAGTAACAAGCACAAACTCTCACTTGACCACAACAAGCATAATGAGAAGGGTCGATGCACACTTATTGCTCTCCTTGCACTAATGTGGCCTTAATCTTGGATTCTTCAATCTCAATCACCTCACTAGGCTCTTGCTCTTCTTTGCACTCTCAAGGGTGTTTCTCAGCTAAACAAATGGGGAAGAGACCTCCCTTGGACGAGTGGAGTAAGTATTTATACACCCTCATTCAAAACATAATGTTTGGATGTTGAGTCATCACTCTGCGGGGTGACCGGACGCTCCAGTCAGGATGACCGGACGCTTCGGTCAGTTATCCTCACCACTGTGTCAGAAAGAGCCGATAAGTTTTGATCGGACTCTGACTTGCGTCGATCGGCCAAGATCGACCGGATGTGTCCGATCACAAAAACTGCTCTCTGAAACCTTATTGATGTTGACCGGACGCTGGCACCCAGAGTCCGGTCACTTCGCTGTTCAACGTCCGGTCAGTTACCGGATCTTGACCAGCGTCCGGTCAGCACTAACCGGATGCGTCCGATCAGGAATCTCCTTCTCTGGAACCTCTCTGGAGTTGACCGGACGCAGGCACCAGCGTCCGGTCATTTTTCACTCAGTGTCCGGTCGCAACTAGACGACTCCAGTTGATCAAATAAATTGACTGGACTCACCTTTCTACGTCCGGTCACAACCAGACAAGCGTTCGGTTAGTCATTTAACCCTCCATTCCCTTTCAACTCGAAATCATATGTGAATGAAGTTTGCTCCAATTAATTTTAGGGCTACTCTGGAGCTACCTAGTGCTAGATTTGATAAGTGTGAACCACACCTAACTCACTAGACTCACCTAGGTCCAGCTACTAGTCCATACCCCCCTTAATAGTATGGCCAAAGGAAAAACAAAGTCCTAAACTACTCTAAGTGTCTCTTCAACACCAAACGACACTTAGAACTAGTCCATCCTTAACCTTGTCGTCCATCCTTAGAAAACCGAAACGATTTCCATCGTAGGGGCATGACAACCATGATTGCCCAATCAATTGCCATTACCATGACCTAACTTAAATTGCCTCTGCAAAACACACGTTAGTCATAGTAATATCGTATTGTCGTTAATCACCAAAATCCAACTATAGGCCTAGATGCTTTCAATCTCTCCCTTTTTGATGATTGATGACAATACAACCTCGGGTATGTAAAAGAGATGAGGTTTTCAACATGCTTAGTTCATATAAGCTTTTAACAATAAGATCAAAGGAGTTAGACATGCTTATATGACCCAAGCCAACATGGTGTACTCAATAGATATGAAATAAGCATGAGTGCAAGAAATAAAACTCATTTGAATTAGAGTAAAACGCGGAAGCAAGGCAAATGAGCATAACCAAGTGACATGACATATATATAAATTAAAGTAGAGAGCACACATGTCACATAAGTATCACAATCACACGTATATAGTTCAATGCATGAAAGTAAACGTGAATGCATAATGTATCACACAAAAAGAGTCAAAAGAAATAAACCATGCTCCCCCTAGATATAACATACTCGATCCGTCTTTCCCTTTGGCGTCAAGCACCAAAACCTAAGGGTCGTACGGTGGGGCAGGAGCAAACGAGTTGGGCGCTGAGGTGCGGTCAGAAATCTAGAGTTGCATAGCATCATCCTCTGACCCTAAGCTCTGAGCGGTCTGACCCTCTGTCGCTGGAAGTGAAGTTGAAGCGGTCTAGGTCTAGGTCTGCTCTGGGACTGGCGCGGCCTATGACTCTAGAGGTATCACTGTAGGTGGTGGCTCTGATGATGCAACAGACAATGTGAGAGTCTCTGTAGTCCCAGTAACTGGAGCAACTGTGGTAGGTACAGGGACTCGCAACTCTAGCGGTGTGGGCTGCCCTGTAAGCTCACTGAACGTCGCACCAAGGCTCTTGGATACTGGGGTGTCAGTGACTTGCACTGAGGAGCTCTGAGGCCGAGTGAAGCCCGTAACAATGGGAGTGAAGTGAGGACCCTGGGCTGTCACTGGTGAAGCAAACCACTGGGACACCTACTCTGTAGATGAAGCAAACTGAGTAGCTGGTTGTCCCTGACACTGAAGCCCACTGGGCTATACAACTGGAGTCACTGACGTGGTGGCAGGCTGGCCTATCTGAGGTGTTGTCTGTGGAGGAGTGGGCCCAATAGCAGAGAAAACATGCTGCATGAACCCAAGTAACTGTTGTTGCATCATGAGCTGCTACTGCTGCATGGCCTACTGCTGCCTTTGGAACTCGTCCTGTCTAGCCTGAACCTGTGCTAGTGCAGCTGCGGTCTCCTGGGCCTGGCATGCCTGATCCTGCCTCATCCGCTCAACAACTGCTAGAAGAGTGGGGTCTATCTGCGATGGTTGTGGTGGTGCTGAGCTGGAGCCACTAGCTTCTCTATCATGTGGTCGAGGAGGCATCTAAGGAATAGCCTAATAATCATCATCAGAACTGTCACTAGGGTCGCTCTCGACCACACCCTCCTGCTGAGCATCTAGCTGCTCCTCCTCTATCGCTGCAATGCCCCTGATGATCTCATCCTGCTGGGCTACTGTCTCTAGGACCTCTGGGCAATGACTCGGCTAGCGAGGTGTCCTCGCACTACTGTGGCGGAGCATCTAAGTCATGTTATAAGGAGGGAACTCTATAGTAGCACCTATGTACTTAGCCATTGTCTCTAGGGACTTCTATGTAACTGCCTTTCTAATCAAGAAGGTAATCTAGTGAGCATAATATAGCTGTCCGTGACCTCTGAACCCCTCTACAAGAGTGTCCTCCATCTCTAATAGTATGACATCCCAAATATCAAATACGGCCTGCTACAGTAGAGAGTTCACTAACCATAGCTGAATGCGAGTCAACCCCTCGCGGTAGCCCATCCTCGGGAGCAGAGTCCTCCTCATGATAGCATCAAGAAGCCGAGCGTTAGGAGTAAGGTATCATGGTGTCCTGCTCGACTCCTCGCCGAATGGCTCTATGAAGCATGGTCGGATCAGATCTGTGGGTGGCACAAGCCCACCGTGAGGGCATCTGGGAGGCTCTGTATGACCATAGCAAACCTCATGAAGGCGAATGGGTGACTCTAGAATCCTAAGAATCTCTCTGACCCTCGAGCTCTGCAGCCTGTAGTCACAGCCTCTGAATGCAAAGTGAATGAATCTGTGCCTTGGGTCAATCCAAAGTGAAGAGTCGAACTCATGGACCCATAATGGAACATAGCGGCCTGTCCATCCAAGAAGGTCTATCAACCCTAGCAGATATGATAGATGGGGGCAAATATGCTCGCCTGCAGCTGCAACAAGTGCCTCAATGGAGCAAACTCTCTAAGATCTGAATGCAACTCCACTGTTCAAATAAGCATTATAGAAATCCTCCTGCAGTGGTGTATAGAAGTGCTCTGAAGCACGCTCATCCCGCCTTGGTGGAAACTAGTCCTCAAACTGCACGAAGCGGAGCTGCTGCACCTGTTTGGCTGTGGCCGCCCTCAGGTCAAGTTCAGTAACTGGAGGCGGACCCTGTGGTCTGGGATATGGACGAGAACCCCTCCTCTGTGTCTTAGGCCTTGGCGACACCTGAGTACGTGTACGACCAGAGCGTCAAAGCTGTGGCTGAGCTGCCTGCTCTATCTCCTTAGTCTGCTCAGCCTACTAAGTATCCTCTGACTGCACTGGTGGCTATGTCTACTGCTGTGTCTCCTCCTGAGGCTGACTCTCCTCTGTAGAGACACGCCATCCTCCAAGCATGACAGACCCAACTACCATGAAGACTCTCAACCCTCTCGACAGTGGCCCTCTGAGCTGGTGATAGCTGATCTGCAATACGGACACCACTTTGAGCTCCACCTCTCTCTGCTTGCTCAACGGCGGCTGCCACTGCCGCTGCTCGCTCAACCTCCGTATCAATGAGCTTTCGCTTCTTTGTCATAGTCTTCTTTGCCTTACCTTTCTCCTGAGCAGTCAAGCGAGGCAGGGGCCTTGGATCCTCATCACCTGGACCACCTCTGACATTCTTGACACATGCCATTGCTGGAGCTAAAAAGAACTACTGCCACGGACGAGAATCAATTGCCAACTGACACTCGCGAGGCTTGGCCTCGATCCATACTCACGGGTTTGGTCCCAAGTTCACTGAAAACTATAAAGAGAACCACAGAAGCACCGACTCGCTGCACGATAGAATAGATGGGATATATAAATAATCACAATATATATCTAGAGATGCGAAACCCTAAGAAGTAAGCAGTAGATACGAAATTGAAAGCGATGGCTTGCTACCTGACGAAATCAGATGACCCGGCGATGAATCAGCAGAGGAAAGAACCGTGAGACACCACCAGAATCAGCAAAGGCTAGGGTTAGGGTTGGCGAGGCAGTGCGAAGGCCGAGAAGACGCGGTGGCTAGGGCAATCGACGGCGCGGCACGCGGGCGTGGATGCAGCGGGCATGATGGAGCAATGCAGCGGCGGAGCAGCACAGCGTGGATGCAGCGAGGGAGGCGTGGGCGGCGAGAGCGATGGATGCACGGCGGCATGACGGCTGGGCGACGACACGTGGGCATGGGAGCTCGACGGCAGGAGCAGGCGCATCTAGGGCACATCGAAGTCGGCACGGGCGAGATCGGTACGGGCGGCGTTGGTCAAGATGAAATATTTATGGTGACCCCCACGTGACGGATAAGGAAAGGAGTATTAGATCCACCCGATTTCTACTGACCGGACGCTCCGGTGGCAAAGACCGGACGCTGCCACCCAGAGTCCGGTCGACAACAAAAAGGTCCAAAACCTCTCAAGTCGTGACTGGACGTGTCTGGTTACCCTTGACCGGACGCAGCCAGAGTTCGGTCAGTCTTGACAACGCCGCTTGACCGGACGCAGGGACACCATCTGATCGGATGTAGGATGAGCACTATTTTAGCGTCTTGTCACTCTTGTGCAGCAACGGTTCACCTCCTATGAACTGATCGCACGCTGGAAGCAGAGTTCGATCCAGCGTTCGGTCGCTCTTTTTCAGCGAATCTTCAATGTTCCTTCGCGCTGCATGTTCCCAATCAAGTTCCAACTTCAATAAGACCCAAATAAGCACCAATTGGGACTGATGTGAGTGACCTCTCTCAAACCCTCAATTTTTTTCAAAATATTTTGCCTTAGGCTATACTTCTTTTTAAGAAAATAGGCAATAAAAGGGTAATCGAAATGAAACGACAAAGCAACACACATGCATATGCACTGCAATACTTGAAAGTAATTCTAGTTGCTTGTCAAGTTTGATCCAAGGTTAAGCTTCTTCACACGCTTTTCGGTGGTAATCTTAATCATGTTAGACAAGCCCTAAATGCATTACCAAAAATTAAACATGTTGTATATTACAATGTAATGCAAGGGACAACACAAGCTCATTTTCTAGTAAAGTTACTAAAATCAAGCACATTGAGCTCGTTCCTCAATCGACAAAAAGTAGCCTCATCTAGCGGTTTAATGAAGATATCCGCCAATTGATCCTCGGTCCTTATACCTTCTAGTGATATATCATTTTTAGCAACATGATCTCTAAGAAAGTGATGGTGGATATCTATGTGCTTGGTGCGAGAGTGTTGAACCGGATTATAAGCAAGTTTTACTACACTCTCATTGTCACACAAAAGAGGTACATTTTCTATAACTACACCATAGTCTAGCAAAGTTTGCTTCATGTAAAGTATTTGTGCACAACAAGCATCCGCGGCAATGTATTCCGCTTCGGCGGTGGACAACACCACACTATTTTACTTCTTGGAGGACCAAGACACTAGTGATCTACCAAGCAAATGGCATCCTCTGAATGTGCTTTTTCTATCAATTTTGCAACCGGCATAATCCGAATCGAAATAGCCAACTAGTTGAAATCTAGATCTTTTAGGATACCAAAGACCAATGCTTGGTATATGCTTAAGGTACCTAAGGATTCTTTTAACAACAACCAAATGAGCTTACTTAGGATTAGCTTAAAATCTAGCACACATACACATACTAAACATGATGTTGGGCCTAGATGCGGTCAAATATAATAAGCTATCAATCATAGAGCGGTAGAGAGTATGATCAACCATTTTACCTCCCTCATCTAGGTCGAGATGTCCATTAGATGGCATTGGTGTCTTGATTGCCTTACATTCATCCATATTGAACCTCTTGAGAAGATCATTGGTATATTTCTCTTGAGAGATGAAAATCCCTTCTCTGATTTGCTTGACTTGAAAACCAAGAAAAAATGTAAGCTCTGCAATCATTGACATCTCGAACTCTTTTGACATCAATTCATCAAACTCTTTGTAATAATCTTCATTTGATGATACAAAGATGATATCATCAACATATACTTAACAAATGAAGATTTCTCCATCAAGCTTCTTGGTGAATAGTGTGGTGTCGACCTTTCTAATGGTGAATCCCTTCTCAATAAGGAAATCCTGAAGGCGTTCATACCAAGCTCTTAGGGTTTGTTTAAGCTCATATAGTGCCTTAGAGAACCTATAAATATGATTAGGATATCTAGGGTCTTCAAACCCAGGAGGTTGATCAACATAGACTAATTTATTTATGAAACCATTTAAAAATGCACTTTTAACATTCATTTGGTATAATTTCATTTCATGATGCAATGCATATGCAAGGAGGATACGAATGGCTTCAAGTCTTGCAACCGGTGCAAAGGTCTCTTCAAAATCTAACCCTTCAACTTGAGAGAACTCCTTTGCAACTAGTCTTGCCTTGTTCCTCACTACAACGCCTTGATCATCTTGCTTGTTGCAGAACACCCACTTTGTTCCATTGACTCTTGCACCTTGTGGTCGCTCTTCAAGAGTCCAAACTTCATTGCGGGTGAAGTTGTTCAACTCTTCATGCATGACATTTATCCAATCCGAATCTTGAAGAGCTTCTTCTACATTCTTAGGTTCGACGCAAGATACAAAAGAGTGATGTTCAATAAATGAAGCAAGTTTTTGAGAGCGAGTTATTACACCCTTTGAAGGACTCCCTGTGATGAAATTGTGTGGATGAGCTTGTAGTAGAGGTGAATTTCTTCTATCAATCACTTGAGGGGGAGGTTGTGGAGCATCAACATCTTAAGCTTGTGCCACTATTTGATCATGAGAGACATGAGTATCTTCATTTTATACTCTCCCATCTGTATCACCATCTTGTGGCAAATGTGATGAAGAAGGTGGATCAATCACTTGCACATCATCTTCATCATCTTTGGGCTTGATGTCTCCAACCGGAATGTTCTTCATAGCCTCCCTCAATGGTTCATCACCTACATCATCAAGATTCTCATGTGCTCCTTGGGAGTCGTTAGATTCATCACATCATATATTTTTTCAACCAAGCCGGTGGCATGATTAAATACTCGATATGCTTTGTACTTTGATGAGTAACCAACAAAAAAATCAATATCACAACATATTTAAAACTTTCCTAGGTGTTGCCGCTTCTTGTAGATGTAGCATTTGCAACCAAACACCCAGAAGAAAGAGACGTCCCGCTTCCTCCCATTGGGAAACTCATAAGGTGTCTTGCCAAGAAACTTTTGAAGGAATAGACGGTTGGATGCATAACATGCGGTGTTGATAGCTTCCGCCCATAGAGCTTCGGATGTATTGTACTCATCAAGCATTGTTCTTGCAAGTGTGATAAGTGTCCGATTCTTTCTCTCTACTACACCATTTTGTTGAGGAGTATATGTTGCGAAGACCTCATGCTTGATCCCAACTTCATCACAATAAGCTTCAATGTTTATGTTGTCAAACTCTTTTCCATTATCACTTTTTATCTTCTTGAGCTTCACTTCAAACTCATTTTATGCTCTCTTGGCAAACTTCTTGAAACATGATGCAACTTCAGTCTTGTCATGAAGGAAGAATACCCATGTATATCTAGAGTAGTCATCTACAATCACAAGACAATAGAGATTTCCTCCTAAGCTCTTGTAGGTTGTTGGTCAAATAGATCCATGTGAAGGAGCTCTAGCACTCTTGTTGTTGACATGTAAGCTTTTGTAGGATGAGTGTTTGCAACTTGCTTGCTGGCTTGACATGCACTACAAAGCTTGTCCTTCTCAAATTTCACATCCTTCAACCCTCTCACCAATTCATTCTTCATAAGTTTCTTGAGTGAGATCATCCCAACATGAGCAAGTCTTCTATGTCATAGCCACCAAAGTGATGTTTTGGTGAATAGGCATGTCTTCAAGTTAGCATCTTCGGAGGTGAAATCCACTAGATATAGGTTGTTGTATCTAAATCCCTTGAATATAACTTGATCATCATCTTTCTTAGATACGACCACTTCCTTCTCGGTGAACAAGCATTGAAAAACAAGATCACATAATTGACCAACGGTTAGCAAGTTGAAGCTCAATGAAGTGACATATAGCACATTTGAAAATGAATGATCATTTGATATTACCACTTTGCCCAATCCTTGGACTTTGCCCTTTGAATTATCACATAATGTTATTCTTTCTTGGCCATCTACTTCTTCATCTAGTGAGGTGAACATACGAGGATCACCGGTCATATGTTGAGTGCAACCACTATCAATTATACAATGACTTCCACCGATCTTGTAGTTCACCTACACACAAGAGATCAAGCTTGTTTAGGGACCCAAACTTGTTGAGGGCCCTTGACTTTCTCAATAAGTGACTTTGCAACCCAAATTTTCTTAGGTCTATTCTTGTTGGGAGGTCCTAAGAACATGACTTTCATTTTTCCATTAGAATCCTTTCTAAGCATGTAATGAGCATTGAATGCAAAGGGTCTAGCATGCTTGGGCAAGGGTTGTGGTGGTGGAGTTTGACACTCATGAG
Organism: Miscanthus lutarioriparius; assembly: GCA_904845875.1. Lineage (NCBI taxonomy): Eukaryota > Viridiplantae > Streptophyta > Magnoliopsida > Poales > Poaceae > Miscanthus > Miscanthus lutarioriparius. Next base: position 76,835 of record CAJGYO010000773.1, on the reverse strand, counting down.
CAAAGTGACCTTCTTGTCCACACTTAAAACACCTCTTTGGCTTTGGCTTTGACTTGTGTTGTTGTTGGTGTTGAACTTGAGCTTTCTTCTCTTGATGTGCCAAGTACCCAATTCCACTTCTATTCATCTTCATTACGATATTCATGAGTAGCTCACTTTGAAGATGTTGACCTCTTGTGAACTTGCTTAAGCCGGTCTTGAGATGTTCTTTTTCCAACTTGAGCTTCTTGTTCTCTTCTTTAAGTTCATCATGATTTTTCTCCATCTTGAGTTTCTTGTTATCTTCTTTAAGTTTCTCATTCTCAAGAGCTAGATCACAATCATGGTCAAGGTTCTCTATCACGATGGTGTTGGTGGTTGATAGCTTTTCAAGATCTTTCTTGAGTTTCTCATTCTCATTCTTGATCTTGACATACTCATCATAGTTGTCGGACTCAACCACTTGCTTGCCTTTGCTACTAGAACATTTCTCAATGCTCTCAATAATCAAATCATCACATGATGTAGCTATATCAATCTTAACAACATGGTTAGTAGCATCATGTGGCTCATGGGATAAAAATTCATGAGAGATAACAAGATTATCATGATTAACCTTGAGGTTGGTATATTCTTCTTTTAGCATATTGTTTCTAGTGATGAGCTCATTATGTATCCCCTCAAGTTTATCATGTTTTTCTTTAAGTTCCTTTTTAGAAGATTTGAGCTCCTTAAGTTTGGATGACATAGCTTTATTTTCTTCTCTAAGCTCAACACTAGCTTTTTCCGCTATGTCACATTTAGCTAAAAGTGAGTCATTCTTAAGTTCTAGCTTTTCATTTTTAGCTCTTGTCTTTCTAATGATTTTAGTATATTGGTTTAGCAACTTGACAAGATCATCATAAGAAGGTGATTCAAATTCATCATCACTATCACTATCATCATTGCTAGCATGATCATCATCACTACTTTCATCATTACTTTGTACCTTTCGTTCACCCTTGGCCATAAGGCATAGGTGTGTAGAGGATGATGGCGGTGGTGTCGGTGAAGATAGTGAAGAATCAATCACAATAGCGGCCACCTTCTCGTTCTCACTATCATCATCGGATGAGCAACTTGATGAATCAATATCCGTGAGCCAATCATCGACTATGTATGCCTTGCCATTCTTCTTCTTCTTCTTGTGGAAATCCTTCTTCTTGTATGGCTTGTTTTTCTTCTTCTCAACATTATCTTCATCACTTGAGTCATCTTTCTTGCCCTTGTACTTCTTCTTGTACTTGTCTTTCTTGGGCTTGGGGCATTGATGAGCTAGATGACCAAGTTCTCCACAATTATAGCAATCCATCTCAGAGATTGGCTTCCTTCTATTGCTAGTAAAGAACTTCTTTTTACCATCAAACTTGACACCGTTCTTGTTGAGTTTCTTAAGCATCTTGGTGGTTCTTCTCACCATGAGAGCAAGACTTGCATCATCAATTTCATCATCACTTGAGCTCTCATATTCAACTCTTGCTTTGCCCTTGTTCTCTTGGCTAGCTTTGAATGCTAAGTCTTTCTTCTTGGTGAAAGAAGAACCATCTTGTGGTGTGATGTGCATATACATCTCATGTGCATTGACCTTTCCCAATATTTGAGTTGGTGTAGCGGTGGAAAGATCACCTTGATGAAGCACGGTCACAATATGCCCATATTTGTCAATTGGGAGGACACTCAAGATTTTTCTTACAACATCGGATGGTTGCATTTGTGTAAGTCCTAGCCCATTGACTTCCTCTACAAGAACATTCAAGCGTGAGTACATCTTATTAGCTCTTTCTTTAGAAAGCATCCAAATGAATTAAGCTTTTTCATAACTAGATGATAGCGTTCCTCACGCTCACTCTTTGTTTCCTCATGGAGCGGACAAATGTCCGACCATAGTGCATGGGCGTCCTTGTGGTTCCACACACGGTTAAACACATCTTTGCAAAGGCCTCTAAAGATGGTGTTTCTAGCCTTTGCATTTCATTTCTTATAATTGACTTTATTGCCTTGAAGGTGTGTGGGATTCTTAGGTTTTGGAAAACCTTAAGAGGCGGCTCTAAGAATTCCAACATTTAGAGCTTCTAAATAAGCCTTCATGCGGATTTTTCAACAAGGAAAATCATCTCCCTCAAAGATATGAGGAGGTCCATCCCCGTGGGACATCTTTCTCTAGGCGGTTAAGCCTAATTTAGTGAGCACGAGGTTCTGATACCAATTAAAAGGATCAACATGCCCAAGAAAGGGGTGAATTGGGCTAATTCTAAAATTCTTTGCAATAATTAAACCCTACACTTAGCCCACTTCACCCCTTGTGCCTAGAATGTGTTCCTATTATTCTACTGTACAAAAGTTTTGCACCCTATGTTCTAATCCTACTCTAGCATGGCAATTATAAGAATGTAAAGACAAAAAATGAATTGCCCAAATATAAATGCTTAAAGTAAAGAGAGGAAAAGGAACGCGGCAAAATTTTGCCGAGGTATCGAAGAGTCGCCACTCCCCACTAGTCCTCGTTGGAGCACCCGCGCAAGGGTGTAGCTCTCCCTTGATCCGCGCAAGGATCAAGTGCTCTTTATGGGCTAATTCTTCGACACTCCCTCGCGGTGAATCGCCCATAACCGCTCACAACTTGAGTTGGGTCATTCACAAGCTCCGCGGATGATCACCAAACTCCCAATCACCACCAAGCCGTCTAGGTGATGGCAATCACCAAGAGTAACAAGCACAAACTCTCACTTGACCACAACAAGCCTAATGAGAAGGGTGGATGCACAATTGTTGCTCTCCTTACACTAATGAGGCCTTAATCTTGGATTCTCAAATCTCAATCACCTCACTAGGCTCTTGCTCTCCTTTGCACTCTCAAGGGTGTTTTTCAGCTGAACAAATGGGCAAGAAACCTCCCTTGGATGAGTGGAGTAAGTATTTATACCCCCTCATTCAAAATATAACGTTTGGAGGTTGAGCAATCACTCTATGGGGTGACCAGATGCTCCGGTTAGGGTGACTGGACGCTCCGGTCAGTTATCCCCGTCACTGTGTCAGAAAGAGCCATTAAGTTCTGACCGGACTCTGACCTGCGTCCGGTCATGAAAACTGCTCTCTGTAACCTTACTGATATTGACCGGACGCTGGCACCCAGAGTCCGATCACTTCGCTGTTCAGCGTCCGGTAAGTTACCGGATCCTGACCAGCGTCCGATCGCAACCAGACGGCTCTAGTTGATCAAATGAACTGACCGAACTCACCCTTCAGCGTTCGGTCACAACCAGACCAGCGTCCGGTCAGTCATTTGACCCTCCATTCACTTCCAACTCAAAATCATATGTGAATGAAGTTTGCTCTAATTGATTTTAGGGCTACTCCGGAGCTACCTAGTGCTAGATTTGACAAGTGTGCACCACACCTAACTCACTAGACTCATCTAGGTCAAGCTACTAGTCCATACCCCCTTAATAGTATGGCCAAAGGAAAAACAAAGTCCTAAACTACTCTAAGTGTCTCTTCAACACTAAACGGCACTTAGAACTAGTCCATCCTTAACCTTGTCGTCCATCCTTTGAAAACCGAAACGATTTCCATCGTAGGGGCATGACAACCATGATTGTCCAATCAATTGCTATTACCATGACCTAACTTAAATTGCCTCCGCAAAACACATGTTAGTCATAATAATCTCGTATTGTCATTAATCACCGAAACCCAACTAGGGGCTAGATGCTTTCAAAAGTTATACTTTGGAGACCGTGTCGTTGTCCAAATCGACTTTATTTTTTAGTACGGAGGGAGTATAGTTTTTCTGATCCCGCATTCAATACAACCGCAAACAAGTCCGCGCCCGAGCGATGGAGCAATGCCTTGAGATAGGATGACGACAACGTGTGACGGACCTGTCGTCTTCCTCGCAACGTCCCCTCCCTCGTATTCTAGCTGTAGTAGTGGAATGTTGGTAAGCCTAACTGCCTGAGCAGATTGATGAGATTTTATCCATGTTCTTGTTTTGGTACAAATATATCACATTCACATCATAGGAGATGCATATTCATCTGTGTACACTCATTCCCTATGGCTATGTTTCACGATTGGATCAGCTCATTTGCTTCCAGTCGTGTCTACCATGCTCATGTAAATCCATTTTCTAATGCTTAAAGGTTGTTCTTACATTCATGCACCAATGTCTTTTATTTGTTTCCCAACCCAAATTTACCCTTTTTTCCTCATGGCCCGAAACAAAAAAACTTGCCAAAATAGAAAAAATAGCATGCAAAAAGTGAACAAAAAAATGTTCCCAAAATGGAAAACGTAGAGTTATCAGAGCTAGTACAATAACGGGCGTATCGAACTACCATATCAGCTTACTAGTTGAGTTGATTGAGAGAGACGAGCTAGCTTGTCGCTCCTGCCGTCTACCAATTGTACATGTGCTCCAAGGCTCTCATTCCAGCTATTGGCCCCGTCACAATCGCTCTTGGGCCCCCCAATTTCTCTCTCACATGACATGAGATAAAATGAGATATAGAAAATTATAATAGAGTATTGGGTTTTTTCTTAATCTTGCATGCACATGAGTTTTGGTTTGGGCCTGCACACCCTAAATTAAGAAATTCTCTAATCATCATATAAGTTTTTGCAAAAAAAACTCCCCACCACCCTCTCCCCTCCTAGCTGGATCTGGTGGTTAACATTGTCTCCACTGCCAATGAGAACCGATTTGGAGCTCCACTCCTCGGTCACCAACACCTTCCTCCCGGCTCCGGCGGCTAGCGTCGCCTTCACTGCCCCCTCCACCGCCACCAACATGAACTTCTTTGGAGCTCCACTCCCCCACTTCCAACTCCTCCCTCCCGACTCTGGCGGCTAGCATTGCCTCCACCGCCCCTCTACCACTACAAACACTAACTAGTTCAGAGCTCCACTTCTATGCCTCCAATCCCTCCGCCCGGGCTCTGGTGGCTAGCGTCGCCTCCATCGCTACCTTCCACCACCACCGACACTAATCTAAGATGTGATTCGTATCTCTAACTAATCGACAACCCTACCACATGCATCGCCCAACTAGCCTCTCCCACTACCTCGGCGGGCGGCACCCTCTCCACCCCACCGCTGTCTCAACCGCCACCACACCGGTCAAGTAGCCTCTCCAAGGATCCCTCTTGAGCCATAAACCATAGAAACCTCGACGCTAACACAACCCCCAAACACTAACCCGCCCTTGCCACGATTTGAGAGGAGGAAGAGGAAGAGGAAGAGGAAGAGGACGAGGAGGAGGAGGAGGAGGACCCACCTTGCCGTTGTTGCTAGCCACTGACTCAAGCACATGAATCGAAGCAGGAGAAGAGAGGGATGCGCAAGGAAGAAGAACCTCACTTGCATTTGGGAGGATAAAGCTAGGAGGATAAACCTCCCCTTATGTAGAGTGTCATTTGAATAAAGTCGCTCTTTAATTATATCTTTTCACCTTCCAAAAAATTCTCTATATCTTGTGTACACTTTGGATAGCCATCCCCACTCTCAATCTTTGACTAGAGAGAAACTAGGAATGTACAATGGTAATATTTGGATATCTAATTGAAGAAGTTATTGGAGGGCTTTTTCACCAAAATCTCTATTCCTATGAGTACATAAGGATGTAAAAAGACTCGTACAATTGCTCTAATGTGAACATAAGATGCGTAAGACACCATTCATATATAAAGCATAGTAGCATACCACACATTTGTTCCTAACGATGAAACATTCCTGGCCTCAAGGTTTGATCGCTAATGCCTGATGCGGCACATGTCATTTCTGTACACAAAACATTTGTCTAGCCGGTCAAATAGTTTTTTGTGGTGGTTGATGAGGACATGGCACCTTCAGATACGAACAATGATTATAAGGTGCGCTCGTTCCTACATTTGCATAGTGGCTTTGGTTATAATTCACTTGGTTCCACATGTACATGTCACTATTTGATTGTAGGTTCAAATGTGTTTCATAATAGAAGTTCATCAAAGTTGAACTTTCGGTTCGTCGGCAGTCCGATAGTGCCTCATTGGGAAGGCCATAACTCATCCATCCGGAGTGCGATCGAGGTCAATGAGCACTTGATGGAAAGCTTGTTTGATAAGCTTTCAAATAGATCTGGTTCCATCTCAATATCACATCGGCAAGGCCTCCAAATCGCCAATATATTCTGTCGTTGTTTCTGCTGGGAGTTACACTATCGTTATGGGCTTGTTATTCATCCTTGGGACCCTGGCCCAAGTGGGAGCACACCCCAAGGACTTGGAGAACCCACCAAGAAAGCCCTTGGACGTCCTCCTCCTTGGCCACCACCTTAGGAGGCCAGCAAGGACATCCAAGCCAAGCCAGAGGCCCAGTCCAATCCGAGTTCGAGTCTGCCTCGGCCATCAGGACCAGTCTGCAATAAAATGGACGCCCAGGACGCATCCGGACTCCATTTTCGATGATCCACATATGGATGGAAAGCTAATTTGATAAGGAAGCCAATCCAAGTGGTTTCACGTTAAAATCTGTTCGGAATCAACGGGAATCGTCGAAACAAGTCAGCGTCCAGAATCTGCCAGGGTGCTGCGACACCGTCTTTTGGTCCGTTGGACCATGTATCGAGTTTGGGCCCATTAGGGGCGCGTCCAGGGGTCTTGCACGACCCTAGAGTCTTCATAAACAGCTGCTGCCCCTCCATTAGGGTTTGGGTTTTGCTTAGATTATTCTGTCAAGAAACAGTTTCGCCGTTCTTCGGTTTGTGAGACCCCAACTCGTGAGATTAATCATACATTTGCAATTTGGTTGCGATCTTTCTTGTTCTTGCTTGTGTTCTTCGTTGCGCAGGCAGGGATTAGCCTTCTTGGCGAGGTCAACCTGGTCCGTGACTCGGTTGATAACCAGAGGAGCTGTGGTGCTAAGATTGCAGGGTTCGATCTTTCGATCTGAAGCCGGATCGGTGTGTCATTCTCCGCCACAACGATAGTTACCATCACCTGACGGAAGATCGGGATCCCCGTCTCCATTAGTGGTTTTTGCAACGGTCTCTACTCAAGGACCTCTAGAAATCGTCCAGAGGTAGCTATGCACCCACCTCTAGAAATCAATTTCTAGAGGTAATTCTAGGAATTGATTTATTCGGAGACAGAGGGAAGTACCCAATGATGATTTGTCAACAATGAGGGCATATACTAACTCTTAGAATCATCGCTACATCCCTTCCTATTGGGCATTCTGTAGTTCCATCTATGTTGTTTGTCTATTGAAAGTGCATCTAGCCCTATTGTATGTTTGGGTGGATTAATGACGCACAATCAAAGGACAAATGTGTTTACAAAGTGATTGAGCATGGTTTAGAATTGTCTCTACCAGGCTTCGTGTTACAAATCAGAAAGGTGGTACACAAAGCTTCCCTCTTCTCCCTCCCTGTGTCTATATATATGTATATGTACGGAGCTTGGTTTCTATGAAGACACCTATCACATGCCAAACACTTATTATGGAAATGATTACCTTCATTAGGGCATTACGAATGTCATTTTATAGCCACGCCAATTGTCTATCTCTAAAACCATCTATAAAGGTGTTTTTATTCAACGTAAATGCTTCTTTCCAAACGTGTGTGCGGATATGCTTCGGCATGCATGCACTAGAAGACAAAAAAATCAAACTCACCATACCTAGAGACGACAAGCTTGGAGATGTAGAACTTCCCTGTGTTAGGGTTTAGGGCTTTGGAGGAGGGGAGAGGGGGTTCTATTGTTGCGGGCTTAGAAGGGGAGCTTCCAGGGGTGGAGGCTAGCTGCTAGACCGGCGATGGGCAAGTGAGAAGGTGGCAAAGGTGCTGCCTACTGGGCGGTAGGGGAGGCCAGTTGGGTGGCGCAGGTGGTGGGGACGACCGGAGAAGATGTAGATGAGGAGGACTGGGATTAGCGGTGGTGGTAGAGGAGGAGGAGGAGGTTGGCAGCGGAGGCGACAATGTGCCAGTGGAACCAACGAGAGGCGGTGGAGGCAGGGGTGCTCGGCCTAGGAAGAAGATGCATGATTCAATTTAGTGAGCATGGTGGCAGAGAGCAGTGTTATGAGCACCACCAAGCCGCGCGGGGTGGGAGCGGTAGTGGGGAAGATAGATCTCGGAGAGAAGAAAATAGTAACGGAGAGAGGGGGTAGGAGGTGAGTACGTGTATGATCGAGGATTTAAGTGCATGGGCACTCTTTAGCGAATTCTTATATCCATTCATCACTACTAGAAAAAAGTTAGCATGTTCGAAAATCGTTCCCGCATGCAGGCTTCCACACACGAAGAATTGGCATCGCGAGATTTCTCCAATCCCCCACCCCACCCCGAGGCCCCCACACATTACAGCGTGGCGTACGACTGAATCTAAGGGCATGCTTAGAAGCTTTGCCAAGCTCGTCTTACCTTGCTCCGCTCGACTCATGTGGCAAAGATAGGCGAAGCTAGAAATGCCCATCCCTTTCTAGCTAGTTTCCTTGCCTCTTTTATTCCTTCACAGGTAGCTAGAGTTCGATTCATCGAAGAAGAGCATCGTCGACTTGTGCTGCACGAACTCAGATTCAGCCCCGCAGCACGCAAGCGAATCTTGCTCGTGCGGATTTGGCTCTCCCGTATGGGCAAGGATTTTCTTGCTCGGCCAGGCGAGTTTGCTAGGTGAAGCAAGCTTCTAGTGTGCTACCAAACGTGCAATCTTGCCTGGCGAGGTGAAACAGTGTTGGACAAAACTACCAAGCACACCTTAATTGAACGCGGGCCGCTGCCGCCGGATATTGCCAGGCAGAGCCCCAGTTCATGGATCGATCCATCTGCCGCTCATTGAGACGAGCGGATGGATGGCTCGGTGGCTGCTCCCCTCGATCACGTATACTCCTTCATGGGAGCACTGTGTTACTTTGTAGTTTGTACATAGCTGTGGAAGCCGCTAGGTACGGTTCAGATATGCACAATGCACTTTCCCATGAACGCTCTGCTTAATAATACTCCATCCCGACATTGTATATGGTTCAAACTCTATCCAGCCACTGCCACAATTATTGTCGAATATATATCTGCATCTACCATCTCACCGCATCCATAGTCGTAGGACTGCAGGCAAGCTAGTACACTTCTCTACAACAGTTACTGGTCAAATTAGTATATAGAAAAGCTATAGCTTGATGATATAACATGGATAATGTTAATAATCAACATATATATATATATATCAATATCATCATAAAACGCGTAGTTTCATAATATAAAATACACTTTTCTATTTCTTCAAAAGGTACGTACGTGCTATCACTATCGATATTATATATTAGTTAAATAGACATTGCAGCAGAGAAACTACTTGCACTTGTTTTATAAATAAATTTTGTTTATAACCAGAGAAAGTACTTGCACTTGTTCAGAAGTGCTCCTACAGCACGAAGTGCCCCCATCCACTCCATACATTTCCACAGCGCTGGCATAGAAGGAAAGCCACAGGGAGAGCAAGGTAGAGGCCTAGAGAGAGATGAGGACGGAGGGAGCTGGAGGTGTGCCGCGGCCGGCGAGCCGCCTGTGGAGGACGCCGACCCCGTACATCTTGCTGGTCGTCGGGTCCATCACGATCCTCATCGCGCTTGTGCTGCTCGTGCTCATCTGCGCGCGAAACAGAAACAGTCGTCGCTCGCGGCGGCCCGGGTCGGACGACGAGGCGGCGCCCTCAGCGCGGGTGCTCGCACCGCTCGACAGGGAACCCAAGGTCGCCGTCATCATGGCCGGCGAGCGCGCGCCGTCCTTCCTCGCCAGCGCCAAGCCGCTCGCCTTTGTCGCCCCCCGGGGTGCTGATGAGGCCGACGGCAGCAGTGTCGCGGCCGTACCGTACGTGTAGGCGCTGGATGACGCGAGCGAATCGGTTTCTTTTTCTTTTTTCTCCTTTCCTCGGAGTTCCCGTGATGTGTGCCCGTCAAACGCACCTGTTTCACTGTTTGTATCGGCAACTGCTTTCAGTTGTTTTTTTGGGGGTGCCGTCACCTGTTAATTTGTTATCAAGCGCAACTTCACCTGATCTTTCCTATTGCGTCTTCTACAGATTATTTTATACAAGAAAAACACCTTAAAATCAATCTATAGTGCATATATAAACAGTGTTAAAACGAGCTCTTACGTCTTTATGAACTGGAATCCCTAGGCTATGACCAATTCAACCTCGGTGACCTTGATTTTCCGTTTATGGAGAAGAAGATTGCTAATGTAATAAAAGATCTCTCGGCAGAATGGGTGCTACCGTGCCGGCTGGCCCGATGCACATGGATTCATCGGGATATTCTACAAAAGCTGTCGGCAAATCATCAAGCATGATCTCGTTCAAGCGCTTTATGGATTTTTCTTACAGCATATCCAAGAGTATTTCAACTCACCTTCTAATTATCATTTGGAGAGCCATTCGCAAAAATCATTTTAACTTTTCACTCCCCAACAGTTTTTTTATATCTTTTGTACACTTTAGAGAGACATTCTCGTTTTTTATCTTTGGATGGCAAAAAATCCGAAATAAAAGATGGTCATATTTGAATAACCAATTAAAAAACCCGCTGAAGGGTATTTTTTCACTAAAATCTCTATTATTGAGGAAGTATATATAGAGAGTCTTTTGAAGTTGTTCGAAGAACTTTCAAAATGCACCCGGTAACTGAAGCAACATAGTGTTCATTCCCCACTTCCCAAAAAAATGTGGAGCCACATCACACCTAATTAACCTGACTAAAACTTTTTGAGAACCGCTCCGGTAAACCTCTTTCTTAAAATTGCGCGGATCTCAAAGCAACAATTAAAGTTTTTCTTAATTATTTTCGACCTAGTTCACGTCTAGGCCCGGTTAGTCCGACCCAGCCCATGTCCTGCGCAAATCCACCCAGTCCAAACTAATCTGTCTTCTCTCCCCGGTTACCCGATCTGCTTTATTCTGTTTTCGTTTTCTCGCAGCCGGCGGCGGTGCTTCCACACGGACGCCCTCGCTGCTCGCGCATGGAGGAGCCGTGTCACAGCCAAATCCAGTTTAAATAAACCCCACCTTCGCTGGAAGCCGACATGGAGCTCCCGGTCGCCGCCACACTGGGAGCGCTGCGTCCGCGCCCCAGCCCCCATGCATGCGTGTCCTCTTGTAAGAGATCTTCCAGCAAGGCCAATAGTTGAGACAAGTTTTGGTCTATAAGACAAGCACTAAACAGCTAACTCATTCAATACCGTAGGTTTCTTGTCTCTAATTAAATTTCCAAGCAATTGTTTATTCTTTAATATGGCAATCTCCTCCACCTGTCAGTATTTGATTGGAGCAGAGAGCAATGGATATTGAATACTTGGTTGTTGTATTGGAGTGCGTGTACCGCCGGTCGACGATTGCTGCGACTAGCTAGCTTGTCTCATGTGCCCTCTCTCTCCTCCATGTCACTGCTATCGCTGACGTGCTTAGACGATTTGACAAGCTGTTGTGCCTGCTCTTAGCAAGGTAACCCTTTTATCTCCAATGCTATTTGACTCGGCCATCATTGCTTTATTTGAAGAATCATTACAAGGGCAGATGAGGTTGGCATCCGCAGACCGTACCATTACCGCCAGCAGCACCGACCGCGGCGCCACCAATGAATTTCATCATGCGCGGGCAGCAACTCCGGAATGTCAACGAAAGAAACCGTGAAATCTTTCGCAGACGATTGGAGACGTGCTGTCAAAAGTTTGGAAATGGAACTCCACAAAGACGCTGGGATTGACTGATCGACCACTGCACGCGCCCCTTACGCCGCTTTACGTATTTTCTCGGTTTCTTGTTTTCCATGTGTGTGTCAAAGGAACGGATCGTATATGGATCGATAATGACGTGAATCGGCCGTTCGGGCGGCCGGACGCACCCAACTCACGCACCCTTATCCCATCGCGAACGCACCCAACCGCGCGCCGAACCAACCCACCCGTGCCGCACGCCGTTTCCGCCCTCATTCCTTATCCTTTCGACTGCTCACTCCTGTAGTGCTCGCCCACTCGCCGGAACGGACGCCGCGCGCCGCGCGCACCTCGCAGTCGCCCCGCCTGCCCCCTCCCTCACTCCCTCCCCCCCTCCCCTTTGCGCGACCTCCATGCGACCCGTGGTCCCCAGCGAACCCCGCTCCCGCTCCCCCCACCGGAGCGAGGACGACGACAGCGGCTCCGACGAGGTAGGTCGGTTCTTCTCTATATCTGAGCCATCTTCCTCCTTCTCCTCTGGATCTGAGGGACGCAGCAGTGGCTAGGGTTCCGGTGAGCTCTGGGGTCCTATTCCTTCCTCCCTCCGGCGAGTTCAAAGGTGATGGGCCAGGGGCTGTTTTGTATATTTTTTTTGCTGTTTCTCCCGTGTTGCAATGGGTGTTTTGAGATGTTCCAATAGATGTTTTTCGAATATTGCAATGGGATTTTTGGGTCGTTGCAACAGATGTTTTGCGATGTTGTTGCAGTACATAATTTTTGATGTTGCAGCGCATAATTTTCGATGTTGCAGTACATATTTTTTTCAACGTTGCAGTACATGTTTTTTAGATATTGTAGTACATGTTTTTCGATATTGTAATACATATATTTTTTATGTTGCAGTACTTATTTTTCGTTGTTACAGTACATATTTTTTGATATTTGAGTGCATGTTTTTCAATGTTGCACTACATATTTTTCGATGTTGTAGTATTTACAATCCGATATTGCACTATATAGTTTTTCTATATGTTTTGCAATATTACAGTTGAAGTGTTTCATGCTTTTTTGGAACAGGGACACGGTGGGGGAACGTGCGTTAAGGAACGGGGGACAGGGATGCAGTGGGGAGCGGAGAACAGGGACGGGTTCTGTTCTATTCCGTTCCGTGCGCGGGTTCCCTGCACGGGGGGCAGGCGGAGTTCTGTGAGGGACCGGCATCTGGACGCACTCACGCTCTAGACGGACGGGCGCTAGAATCACCGTATATGGATCAGTAGTCAGTACCGTTTCCCAGTTGGCTTGGGCGGCCGGTATGGGCACTCGGAAACTGCGGGCGAGTGTCCGTTTATTTCGTAATGGCACGGCGGCCACAGCCATTGCACGGGAGTCGTGCAATTCCAATGCTAGCTCCTTGCGGCTTGCACCTGTGTCCAATCATTTTATCTGCTGAAGGCGCCGTTCGGCTGGCATAGTTTTCAGCCGGAATTTACTGTAGCTGGTTGGAAATCACTGTTCACTTTCTCACAAATTTCTCTAAATTTATTCAGATTCCTCTAAATTCCTCCGAGCGAACAGGGCCGAAGTGTCTTTTGTGTGCATCAGCATGGTGTGGGCGTATCTACAGACTACAGAGTACAGCTGAGGTTAGATACATGGCACGTGAAACGCGTGAACAAATAAACGACGCACGTGTCTCTGTGGCTAGCAGCTATGCACAGGTACCACGAACGCAGCGCCATAGTAGGATACACATGATGCACGTCAAACAGGCTGGGCCTCGTAGGCGGCATTGAGGCATGGCCTATTTAAGCACGGTGTACACGATTGCTATCGGGCCCATGCCGGCTCCACATGAAGCATAAGATAAGACCGTGCCTGGCCGCATTCTTGGCTCGGAGAGTCGGCACGGCACGACCTGATTCACGATCAAACATTATAATCTTAGCCCTTGTTTAGTTCTATGAATTTGGATTTTGGGGCTATTGTAGCATATTTATTTTTATTTGGTAAATAGTGTTCAAACATGGACTAATTAGGCTCAAAACGTTCGTCTCGTAATTTCCCACCAAACTGTACAATTAGTTTTTCTTTTCGTCTACATTTAATGCTCCATGTACGGACCGCAAACATTCGATGTGACAGATACTGTAGCAACTTTTTGGAATTTGGCCTCCAACTAAACACGGCGTTAAACAACCCATTAGTATAATATAATAGTATATAATTATTAAAGTGATAATGATTTATAAGAAACCATTCATATTTCTTTTATAGCCAAACAATAACAAAAAATATATTAAAAGAAGAGTGTGGAGCAGAGCTGTGGCGGAACCGCCTAAAATAACACACTTTCAGAGACGCTTGTCTTCCATTAGACACTAAGCACTCCGAAAGCAAGCTACTTCGAATGGTTCCATCGAGCACACCCTAAGGGAGAACTCGAACAATCCACGTTTTCCTCCAGGATCAAATAATGAGAACGAGCTTACAATCCTTAGTCCATTTCATACATCAAGAGTTCTCAAAAATACATTATTACAATATCAAGTTCAGAGTGCGGAATTTAAACAGCGGAATTAAAATAAACTTTTAATGATAAGATACAGGGATCCGTCTGTGGCCACCAGAAGAATCCTCCACTCAACAGCTACTCTTCAAACTACACCTGCAACAGGGGTAAATAAACCCTGAGTACACAATGTACTCACAAGACTTACCCGACTAGTGGAAATAATTTCTCGACTCCAAAGGATATGATAAGCTTTATGGTTTGTCGGGTTTTCTTTTTGTAAAAAGCAACACTAGTAGTGAATCCTTATGTATTTGTTTTATTAGTGGTCATGATTAGTTTATTAGCTAACCATTCTATGTAAGCACCTATTTTACTTTCAAGCAAGAGTTGAACAATCAGATCTATTTCACCACCTTTCATCTTCCAGTTCTTATTACAGTGCTAGATCGTAGCAAGTCGTACCGTATTACACGGCGATTCACAAACCAATGTTGCCCATCTAGGTACCCTGAAACACACGCCCTGCTTGTACCCCAGGCACAATCAAGACCAACCCACCACTCTCCTGTCAAGGGGTCTAGGTCTCCGTCCAAACTTGGACTCCAAGCCCCCACACCTGAGTCCCGGACTCAGTGTGGTGCTTAGACCTCCACCATCCCCGCCTCCAATCAGTCGGTTCGGAAAGAGCCAAAACCCACGACAAGAGAGCAATGAGTCTTCCCCGCTTCCATAAATAAGTATGTGCTCAGGATAATAAGTCTGTGACCTGACTAGAATCCAATGCAACGGCCGGTCCTTAACCGACACAGACAGAGAAAATAGTGTAACCAAGCTATGCCCCGTTGGCCGTGGGACACAACCTCTTACACCCACTAATACCCATACCATATCCCTGTCCGATCTTCATTTCTTTTTCACCATTTATAATGAGAGTGATAATAATAATCATCTATTGCGAGTAATGATAGGTTACTCACGCTACCGATAGCCTATGTGTAGGAACTCTGGTATGCCTAGAGGGGGTGAATAGGCCTGTAACAATTTAACTCAAACCGAAGTCAAATTCACCAGCGGCACTGCCGCTCTTTGAGCGTGGCACTACCGCACCTGCAAGAGAAATTAGTTCACAGTTCAAAACCAATCTAACGAAATTTAGATCGGATAAATTTCTTAGCTTCCTACAGGGTGGTAGATCACAGATCGACAACTGAAAGTGGTGGGAACACCACACACAATGAGATCGTCCTCAATCCTAGAAATCACCTCAACAACAACAAGAACACAAGTGTAGCAACACAAACACATGATGACACAAGAATTTATCCCGTGGTTTAGCTTGCCACCAAGGCTTGCCTAAGTCCACATTGTTGAGGTATACCACTAAGGCTTAGGGATTTGCAACCCTACCTCGTTCTCAAGTCAAGAGAGTGAACTCTTGAGATGAGGGGTGATTTTACTTGCTGAAAGACGTGGTTACAAACCTCCCAGGGCTACCACACAAGTTGGTAAGCTCACCGGGTGACGCTCTAGCCAGCTAGGAGCCAAGCTCCAAGAGTAACAAACGCAACCGCCGGCCAAAACGTGAACCAAGTGCTCTTTAGAGTTTGGAATCAATGGAGCTCTCTTATCAAGTTTTGAACCCTTATCCCTCAAAGATTGATGGGGAAATCAATGGATTTGCTTGGGAGGTTGAGGTCAACAATGGAGTGTGAGAGAGAGAGAGCGCCTACTCAGTTTTGAGTGTGCTAAAGTGAGGAAGAAGGGAACATGTTGGTTCTTTTTCCGTTGGGAAAGAAAGGAAAAGGTATATATACCCCCAGGCCCCAACGATCACTTAAATCGTAGATAGTCGTTGGGGAAAAAAAGAAAAGGTATATATACCCTCAGCCCCCAATGGACATTGCACTCAAGAGGTGGGCCAAACGAGGTCCATGGCCTTGAGGTCAGGCGAGATGAGGCCGCCACCAAAGGGTCTGGCGAGCTGGAGCCCACGACGAAAGGGTCGGGCGAGACGGTGCCCGCGACCTTGGGGTCGGGTGACACGAAGCCCGGGACCAAAGGGTCAGGTGAGCCGGAGCCCACGACCTTGGGGTCGAGCGAGATAGAGCTCGCGAGCAAGGGTCAGACGAGACAGAGCCCACGAACTTGGGATCGAGCGAGACAGAGCCCGCGACCAAAGGGTCGGGCGAACCGAAGCCTGCACCCAAGGGGTCAGGTGAACCAGAGCCCGCAACCAAGGGGTCGGGCGAGTCAGAGCCCGCACCCTGCAAGACAGTAAGGATAATAGTGAAGTGTAGACTGTCTTGGTTATGAATCTTAGGATGCATATGGTTGTTTGAGCACTTGGTACCACAGATTAGCTTAAGCATTGTGCCCCCCTTTATAGTATAGCTTTTCCTATACTCAAATTCAATATAAAAAAGAATTTAAACCTCCTTTGAGTTTGAAGTCATCTATATTTGTAGTTGGGGGCTCCTCCATTTCGTGTAGTGTCGGGTTCATAAACTCGGGGTCCCTCATGGACCTGCTTTCCGACAAAAGCTCGGCCCAGGAGACGACATTATGAACGATGCGCAACTCCTGGGCCGGCCCAAAAACCTAATGATAGGCCAGAAGGGCGATCCAGCCTCCTATCGGAAGGCCTGGCCAAGGAAGGAACGGCGCTCGCTCGCTCGCTTCCGACTCTGGTCTACCTCTCCGATCGGAAGGCCTAGCCAAGGAGGGACGGTGCTCGATTCCAACTCCGGCCCGCCTCTCTAACCGGAAGGCCTAGCCAAGGAGAGGATGACGCTCGTTTCCGACTCCGGCCCGCCTCTCCGACCGGAAGGCCTGGCCAAGGAGGAACGACATTCACTTTTGACTCTAACCCGCTTCTCCGACCGGGAACACACCAAACCTCTGCCTACAACTCTTCTCCGACCAGGGGGCCAGAACTGACTGGGGAACGACCGACCGGGGACGCCCGCTCGGTGAAGACCCAGGAAATGGACAGAGCAAGTAAGGCGGGGCGCTCCAGTCAAACGCAATACCAAGGACCGTACCCCTGCACACCTACAGGACAGTGCTGTCAGGCCATGTCAGAAGGATGCTCCACAACCTTCCAGACATGTCAGAACATGAGCAGTGTTGTAGGCGCCGACAGTTATCCTATAGTATAATCACCGACATTTGCCATACCAGAAGAAAACGATAGAGTCTACCACATGCATCTGAGCGACAACAGTGTTGTGGGCGCCAACAAACCGTCATGTACCCGACCGCGTGGGCAACAAGACTAGGTAGCACATACACTCTCTTTCTCTCACACATTATCTCTCCTGTAAAGCCATCCCCTTGATCTATAAAAGGGAATGTGCTCTCTCTAAAATGGGGACGAATGATTCGAACAACCTACGATTCGAACGATTCCAACAGAGCACACGCTCAAATACTTAGCGCTTGTAGGAGCTCCCGTCTCTCTCGGCCCTTCGGTCCAGAGTCCGACCGGACCTCTTGCACCCCCATCTTACTCCCTCTCGTTTGTAACCCCACAGCAAACTTTGAGCACCTAGGCTCAGGAATAAAGTCACCGACCAACTCAAATTGGATGTAGGGCACGTTGCCTGAACTAGTATAAACCCTGTGTCATTGAGTGCTAGGCCACATCCGATCACAACGTATGCCAAAACTACAAATATTTACGTGTTGGTCACTTTTCGCACCGACAGTTGGCGCCGTCCGTGGGGATAGATGCCATATGTTCATGCTTTTGGCCATCGGATGGCCCACCTTTCCGCCATCTTTGCCATGGCTGGCTCAAGCGATACAACTCGCTTCAGCTCGCTGGAGTTTCCTGTGCTCCCACCTATTGGGATGTGTCCTCTCATCTTCGAGCCGTCCTAGGCCTTCCTCTTTGGAAGCCTGGACTTCATCGCCGACTGGCTCGGCGTGCTTCGCCTTTGTGAGAAGGCACTTGTTCCGACGCCCGTCGGAGGGGCACCCTCCATCGGCTCCGGGACACCAGGTGACTTCAACGACGAGGTGCTTGCGCTTCGCTTCGAGCCCACGTAGGGCTCAAACCCAACTGTAAGTAACATACGCTTTGTTATTTACTCGCTATTTACTATCTTCCGCCGATTCTCCGGAGGGACCCCGTGGTCCCTGCCGCGACCGCCATACGACCGGTTCCCCTATGACCACAAATCCCCTACGGACGCATACACCTAGGGACTCCGAAGGATGCTGGCGCCACCCCCTCTCACATCCAAATTCGTGGGGATGGTGAGCTACGCTCCCGCCTCTTATCACGACCTCATGAATGACGATGTTGAGGGCGACGGCTCCAGCATCGGCGATGTTGTGCCACATAGCTACCCTCTGTCCTAGGAGTGCACTATGTTGGATGCTCTGGGAAAGCCGCGCGGTGGTGGCGGAGTCTCTACAGACCCACAACCCTCTGGCCCCTTGTGCGGAGGCCCTCACATGTGCGTAGGAGCACGGCAAGGAACTACGACAAAGGTGGTAGAACCAGCCACCACCTGTGCCGGTGCGCTCGTCATAGCACGCTGCACCCCGCGCGCGTAACCCGGTGAGCGGCGCTCGGGGTCGCGCCCGCCAGGTTTAGCGCAACATCATCGACGGGGGGAACAATCCCCCACAGTTCTCTCGGGCTGGCCAGAACATCGCCATGGCGGCGATGCTTCTGCGCGGCCATCCCGAGCCAGTCGACCTCTAGGAGTAGGCGGTCCACCGGAACCTCCGGGCGTTGGTGGAAACCGCCGCCGTTCAACAGGCAGAGAGCTCCACGTTGCGAAACCGACTCGCGGCCTCTCTCCCCACTAGGGGAGTGGGGATGCACCAGACGAATCGCTCCATCCGCTCACCTCTGCAGTCGCTAGGCACAGAGCAGGAGGCCATAGCTACACCACGGCCTGCCCTGGCGCCCGCTCCACACTGACCCCCTATGCGCGAATGGCTCGGGCCGAACTGAGATGCTAGCAGTGTCATCAACAACCGGCGTCAGGCCTGACATGATGACGACGTCCACCAGGCGCCGGTGAGGGCAGGCGGCATGAGCTTTGGTCAGACCATCAAGGGGATCGGTGAATCGCACCCCAGGCATGGTCACCGACCCAACGATCGGAGTCCCAGCCCGGATGGCCTAGGACCGTGTTTCGCCGACGCATCCAGAGAGCGTCGTTCCCACTACGCTTCCGACCACTTATCAACATCGCCAAGTATACTGGGGAGACGAACCCCGGTATGTGGCTCAAAGACTTCTGACTCACTTGCCGAGCCAGAGGAGTGGATGATGATCACTTCATCATTCAGTACCTCCCCATCTGCGTAGGGGAACATGTTCGAGCATGGCTCAAATTCCTCCCGCACAACAGCATCCGCGACTGGGCGGACCTTAAGAGGGTCTTCATCAGGAACTTCTAGGGGATGTATGTTCACCCTGGCAATTCCTAGGACCTCAAGAGCTGCCAACAAGAGCCCAATGAGTCCCTACGGGATTACATCCGTAGGTTCTCGAAACAATGCAACTCCCTTCCTGATGTCGTCGACGCGGACGTCATCAGCGCATTCCTCTCCGGGACAACCTGCGAGTCCTTGATCCACAAGCTTGGCTGCCTGAAGCCTCGTACCACCCACGACCTGCTCGACGTCACCATGAACCATGCCTTCGGCGAGGAGGCGGTCGGAGCAGTCTTCAACGGAGGCCGGGACAAGGGCAAGGCCAAGCGCGAGGACTAAGATGAGGGCCCCTCCACACAGAGGGGCAAAAAGAGCAAGAAGTATCGGCGCTGATTGGCCAACTTCACGTTGGTCGCCGTGGCTAATCGCGTGGGCAAGCAGCCCCAGTAGGGCCAGCCTGACCACATCGACAAGCTCATGGACAGCCCATGCACCAACCATGCTTACCCTGTCAAGCACCTCTACAAGGACGACGAGCTCCTCAAGCGCTTCCTGCGATAGGCCCGTGGGCCAAAAGAAGGAAAGGGAAAGGAGGCAGCAGCCAAGAAAGGAGGCGCGGCGGGTAAGGATGGGGACAGCTTTCCCAACCCCAAGGAATGCATCATGATCTTCGGGGGATCCGATGGTGCGCTATAGAGAGGCATGTGACGCTGAAATGGCCGTCCCCTCCTTCCTTCATTGGTCAGAATCTCCGATCACTTTTGATTAGAGGGACCATCCTTCCCACGTCTCTAGACGTGGTTGCTACCCGCTCATCATCGACCCCATAATCCGCAAGAAGCACCTCACCAAGGTGCTGATGGACGGAGGCAACAGCCTCAACATCCTCTACGTCGACACCCTCGACGCCATGCGCATCCCCCGGTCGGAGCTCCGCCCGGCGAGCTCTCCCTTCCACGGTGTGATCCCGGGAGTGTAGGCACACCCATTGGGGCAGATCGATCTGCCCATCACGTTTGGCGACCGAGCCAACTTCCGCTCAGAGGTACTTACCTTCGAGGTGGTGGACTTCTCGAGGTCTTACCACGCCACCTTGGGGCTGCCATGCTACGCAAAGTTCATGGCGGTCCCCAACTACACTTACCTGAAGCTAAAAATGTCAGGACCAAACGACGTCATCACTATGGGTAGCACCTTCTCGCATGCCTACACGTACGACCGCGAGCATTACGAGTTCATCACTGCCATCATCAACTCGTCCGAGCTCCCGCGGCTCGAGGAGTTGACAACCCCAGCAGTCTCGGACTATAATAAGCTAACCTCCTCGACTGCCTTCCACCCACTCGAGGAAACTAAGGCAGTGGGGATCGACCCCACTGACCCTACCAAGACGGTGCGGATCGGGACCTAGCTCCTGGTCAAATAGAAATGCGAGCTCACCAACTTTATATGCGCTAATCGTGATGTCTTCGCATGGAAACCTTCTGACATGCTAGGCATACCATGGGAGGTCGCTGAGCATGCACTATGCCTCGTCTCAAGCTTGAAGCCCGCCAAGCAACGCTTGCATTGCTTTGATGATGAGAGGCATAGGGCCATAGGCGAGGAGGTCGCCAAACTCCTGGCAGCTGGATTCATCAAAGAGGTATACCACTCTGACTGGCTTGCCAATCTTGTTCTTGTTAAAAAGAAGACTGGGAAATGGAGAATGTGCATTGATTATACTGGCCTCAACAAGGCATGTCTGAAGGATCATTTTCCTTTACCACACATAGACCAGATAGTCGACTCCACTTCAGGATGTGAAATCCTCTCCTTTCTAGATGCCTACTCAGGCTATCACCAGATCACGATGAAAGAGTCCGACCAGCTCGCGACTTCGTTCATCACCCCGTATGGTTCGTACTATTACATAACCATGCCTTTCGGTCTGAAGAACGCTGGTGTCACCTATCAACGGTGCATGCAGCAATGCTTCGCCGATCAAATCGACCCACTCGATCAGCCTGACCAAGTCAAGTGGCCAAAACCAACGATCACCATCTATGTTGATGACATAGAGGTCAAAACGGCTCAAGCTTGCGACCTGATCGCAAACTTAGCTGCGACGTTCACGAACCTCCAAAGGTTCAACATCAAATTGAATCCCAAAAAATGTGTTTTCGGGGTTCTGAAGGGGAAGCTGCTTGGATACATCGTGTCCGAACGCAGCATCGAGGCCAACCCCAAAAAAGTCATGGCCATCTCCAGCATGGACCCTATACACAATGTCAAGGGCGTACAAAGGCTCATCGACTATTTGGCCACCCTGAGCCGATTCATCTTCTGGCTCGGTGAACGGGGGATGCCTCTCTACAAGGTTCTAAAAAAGACGGACGCTTTTGTCTAAACTGAGGAAGCACAACAGGCTTTGGAGAGTCTCAAAGCATCACTGACGTCGGCCCCAATCCTCGTTGCTCCCAAACGGGGAGAACCCCTCCTCCTCTACGTCGCGGCAAGCAACCACGTGGTAAGCGCCGCCCTAGTCATCGAAAGGGAGGAGCCAGGACACCACCTTAAGGTCCAATGACCCATATACTTCGTCCGGGAGGTACTCACCGATCCTAAGGTCCGGTACCCCTAGGTGAAAAACTCCTATACGTCGTGCTGATGGCGACCCGGAAGCTCCTGCACTACTTCACCGACCACGAAGTCTTGGTTGTCACTTCATACCCGCTCGGAGACATCATCCGCAACCACGACGCCATGGGATGAATCTCCAAGTGGGCACTCGAGCTTATGGGCCATGACATTAGCTATGTCCCCCGTACCGCTATCAAGTCTCAGACTCTCATGGACTTTGTCGCCGAATGGACGGAGGTCCAGCTCCCAACCCTGGACATCACCCATGAGTACTGGACGATGTACTTCGACAGGTCCGTAATGGCACCCGGCTTGGGGGCTGGAGTGGTTCTGATCTCCCTGGATGGGAGTAGGCTCTGCTATGCAATCCACCTCCACTTTTTGGCCTCAAACAATGCCGTGGAATATGAGGCCCTCATCAACGGACTACGCATCGCCATCAAGCTCGGCACTACGTGGCTCTACGTCCGCGGTGACTCAGAGTTGGTCGTCGACCAAGTCATGATGGAGTCCTCCTGCAAAAGCCCCCTCATGGCAGCATACTGCCAAGAGGCGCGCAAGCTCGAGGATAGATTCTAGGGGATCGAGCTACACCATGTCCCCCGAAAGGACAACGATACTGCCGATTTTCTTGCAAAATTGACTGCGAGGCGGGTTCCGTCTCCGGACGGGGTCTTCATTAATGACCTTCATGAACCGTCTACCCACATCCTAGAAGGTCCGATCCAGACACACCTCGACGCCGACCTAGTGCTCAGGGGCTTCGACCCCAGTGCCTCTGTGAGACCCGCCGACATTGGCGTGGTGGCAATCGATCAAGCCGACTGGCGAGCGCCGCTACTCGCCTACCTCCTCGAGGAGGTTCTCCCACCCGAAAGGACTGAAGCACGATGGATCGCTCGATGCGCCAAGACATTCATTGTGATCAGCAATGAACTCTACAAGCGAAGTCCATCAGGAGTACTCATGAAGTGCATCCCTACCGACCAAGGCAAGCAGCTCCTCCTTGGGCTCCATGCTGGGATCTACGGACACCATGCGGCCCCAAGGTTGTTGGTCAAAAAAGCCTTTCACCAAGGTTTTTACTGGCCCACCTAGCTATGAGATGCAGAGGAGGTCATCCGTAGCTGTGAAGGATGCTAGTTCTACGCTCGACAAACACACTTGCCAGCACAGGAGCTTCAAACCATCCCCATCACCTGGCCATCCGTGGTGTGGGGCCTCAACATGGTAGGACCCCTCAAAAAGGGCCCAAGCGGCCTCACTCACCTACTCGTAGCGGTCGACAAATTCACCAAGTGGATAGAGGCCAAACCCATCACCAACATCCACTCGGAAGAGACAGTCAAGTTCTTCCTCGACATCATCTACGGGTTCGGCGTTCCTAACTGTATCATCACAGACCATAGAACTAACTTCACCGAGAAGAAGTTCCTGGACTTCAGTGATGGATACGGCATCAGGATTGACTGGGCCTCGTTCGGACATCCACATACTAATGGTCAGGTCGAGCGTGCCAATGGCTTGGTCCTCCAAGGACTCAAGCCATGCATCTTTGACCGACTCAACAAGTACACCGGGCGATGGGTTGCAGAGGTCCCAATGATCCTCTAGAGCCTGAGAATGAACCCAAACCGATCCACAGGGTTCACGCCCTTCTTCTTGGCCTACGGAGCTGAAGCAGTGTTGCCCCCCCCCCCGACCTCGACCACGGCGCCCCAAGCGTGAAGGCCTTCGACCATGACCGAGCCACGGAGGCTGAACAAGACGTGGTCGACCTGCTTGAGGAGGCCCGTGAGACAACTGTAATCTACTCCACTCGCTACCAGCAGACTCTCCGCAGGTACCATGAAAGGAAAATCAGAGGAAGGATCCTCGAGGTCGGAGACCTCGCACTTCAAAGGACCCAATCGACCAAGGAGAAACACAACCTCTCTCCACCATGGGAAGGACCCTATACGGTGACCAAAGTGATCCGACCGGGCGCCTACCGACTGAAGGACGACAACGGCGACGTTCTCACCAACACTTGGAACATCGAACAGTTAAGTCGTTTCTTCGCCAAAAAATTTGGTCTTACCGCTTTCTTTCATTCTACGTTTGCTATTATAAAGCACCCTGGCCCGAACACTTTTGGCCCGGGTTGCTCGTGGGCTCCATGGGGGTGCAATACCACCTTTCTTTTTTACTATCATATGGTAAATACTTTTTTTCCCGGACGAAAGGGTAGTCCATTCCTTTAATTACCTTACGTAACTTTGCTTCAACATTTTGACCGATCACACCCCACCATGACCTATGGTTACGAGCAGCTGAGCCTCACGGGCCATGCCTAGGTTCATAAGGTTGCAGCCTATGGTTCAAATGGATAGGTGCAAAAAAGAAAGAATAAAAAACAAAGTTATGCTAGGGCAAAAATAAGGAACGGATGGGACAAGCTTCCCCGAACAAAGTGATTCATCACAAAAGGAAAATTGATGTATTCAACAATATAACTATTCACACTGGGGCTTCCCCATGACCTTATCCTTTACATATGCTAAGTATTTCTACTCTAATTTTTCAACTATGGCCGCCCGACGGCATTGGCTGACGGTGTGACCGGCGAATATAAAGGCTGCTCGCTCGCTGGCGGGACGACGTTTGGCTCGGTCGGAGGCGGGACGACGTTCGCTTCCGACCTGGGCTCCACTCCTTCCATAGGCTGGGCAACGTCCTCCTAGTGCGCGCCTTCAGCCGCGCTCGCACGACGAGCCTCCATCACCCATTGCGCGGAGACTTGCTCTGCCACCAGTTGTGCATATGTCAGCAAGCTCTCCCTAAGCACATGGATGGCGTCCAGGCTCCAACCATCGGCGTACCCGCTGTAGATGGCGGTGAAGTCTAGGTTTGGGTGGTGCGTCGCCACCGAAGTCAGCACCCCCGACGTCCCATAGAACATCCCATCGGAGATAAGTGCCCAAACTTTATCCGGGACCTCCGCCAGTCGGATGGCAGGCGTGCTGGTGCTTGGCGCCGACCCGAACACTTCTGAGATGATGATCTGGGCGACGTTGTAGATCTGGCCGACCTCCTCCTCGAGAGCACGCCGCTCTTCAAGGGACTCAGCTAGTGCCTCCGCATTCTGACCAATCGTCGCCTTGGCCGTCTCCAGGTCCCGCTCCAGCGACCCAACCCTTCCGCTCAGTTCTGGAAGAAGGATGACAGGCTTAGAAGCAAGGGAAAGGAAAAGCCAAGACATCAACCAAAAGCAGAATATGTACTTACTGAGGTGGGTGTTCTCAAGGATAGAGAGTCCTTCCTCCTGCCGAGTCATCTACTCACGTAGCCGAGCGTTCGACTCCTCCATCCCTAGAACCTGCCCCTGGAGCACGAGCACTTCCTGGTCAACCTCTGACCGGGCCTTCTGCTCTGACTCTAGGGCCTCTAGGGAACTCTAGAGCGCTTCCTCGATCTCCACTAGGGACTTCTAGAGCACCGCCTTGGACTCCGCCTGGTGGACCTTCGCCGTGTCAAGTCCTCACTCAGCGGTGGTCGCCCGCTCCACTGCGAGCACTTCCGCCGCCAGCACCTATGTCGCCTCGGCTGCGTGGTCTTGAGACTCATGGTGGGCGAACTCCAGCTGGCGCTCGAGCTCGGCGACCCACCGCGACATCGCGGCCTCCCGGGCGTGCTCCTCCCGGAGGAAACAGGACTTGCTGCTCAACATCTCCTCCAAGCCCTACAAAGCAAGAAGCCAACGTGCTAAAGCAACCAGCGAGAGACCAAGGAGTCAAGGATGAATGTAGAAAACTTACCTCTATGATGCAGGGAGGTCGACCGTAACCGCCTGATGGACGACCTTGACCCGCTCCAAGGCCTCCTCGAGCTTCACCCTGGTTTGGGCGAGATCGGACTCCATGGCGAGTCCTCTCCCCCAAAGTACGTCCTAGAGCTACACCTCCTCCTCATCCCAAAGGATGAACCACACCTTCCTCAGGTCGCTGGGGCAGGGCCACACCAAGTCGGTGGTCGCCCCCAACCCGCTAGAAGGCCTTGCCGACAACTAGACCACCGCTAGCTCCTACGACAGCAGGATGGCCAGTGGCTCCACCCTGGTGCCTACCTCCCCAGGGCAGGGGATCTCCACCACCTCAACCTTGTATCCCACCGGTGGTTGTTCTTCCTCTGGTCTAGCCGCGTCTCCTCCTGACCTCGACAGCACTGACCAGGAGGGCGAGTCGTGCGTCCCTCCACCGGGCGAGGCAGGGAGCCCGGTCTCCCTCCCCTCTTTCACCATAGCCGATGCAGGAGGGATCACGAGGGTCACCTCTGTCCCGGCCTTTGCCGTCGGCACTGGGATCACCGCCCACACCGTCACCGCCGCTGCCACCGTACTTGCGACCGACCAAGAGGGCGCAGCCCCCAGAGGGGAAGGTCGCACCGCCGCCGCCCTGCTCTCCCTGCTGCACGTCACGACGGGCTACAAGGTGGGCCTCCACTCCTCCCACATGGGAGGCACGGCGATGCTCAACCCCGTCAATATTTGGCCGTTGTCAAACAAGTACAAGTCAGTCACACTCCAAAAACTCAACTATGAGATCGAAAAAAAGAAACAAAGAATACATACCGAGACGCAAGCGGTAGGGCTCTAAAGCCCCGACCCACTGGCAATGGGCCCCAAACCGTCACGACCGCTGGCTCGAGGCGCGCCGACTAGAGCAGCTAGCGGGGCGTCCCCCTGTTGTGAGTCGCGCGCCGGCCCTGACCCCGATGATGCGGGGGTGCGACCCCCTCTCCTTCGACCACCTAGCCTACCCCGCCGTGCCCGGAGCAGGAGGGGACAAGGCCAGCGATGCCTCCAAAGGGCATGGCGATCGCGTCAGCTTCGCCTCCCGCTCACTGACTGCATCCGAGCTCGCGACGCGCTTCCTTGGTGCCTTTCTACCTCCCACCCACTACCGGTGGACGCAGCCATAGGCTCGCGATGCTCCACTGAGGTCACGACAACCTCCTGGCCTCCCTCATCCTCGGAGGAGATCATGTCGTCACCCATCTCCATGGGATCCTCCGACTCGAGCTCCGCCTCGACGTCGCTCCTGTTTTCCTTGGCCCGCACGTGTCGGGCGATATCCTACTCCTTCTGGTGTCTCTTTCGAGCCTTCTTAGCTCTCTTCTTCTTCCTACCATCCGTCGCCTCCTTTAGGGCCACCTGCCGAGCCATGCCCTCCGGCCCCATAGGAAGGTGCGGCCGAGATTTATAACCGGTGAGTCCCTACGAAACAGATGACCTGAAGTCAATTTATAGGAGAGCGAGATCGAAAGGGACATGGAATAAGGAAAAGAGAACATACCAGATTGGGCAACTTCTCGGTGTGGAGAGGTCCAGGCTTTCCTTCAATGATCTACCGGGCCTTTAGTTGCAGCTCCCGGTCGAGTCTGCTCTAGACTTCGTCCTTTGCCAACTCCACCGACGACGCACGGTCGGGGTCTGTTGGGCCAGAGTATAGCCACATTGGCCACGTCCTTTCCACCAGCGGGGTGACCCGACGGTGGAAGAAGGTGTGGAACACCCACACCCCATCGAGGCCATGCTGCAATAGCTTTTGGAGATCCGCCCCGATGATCTCCAGCTTGTTCTGCCGGCTGGAGGGGCCCCAGGACTAGCTCTCCTGCCTCTCCGGTCTCCTTTAGGTGAACAACGGGAACGGTGCCTCCACCGAGTTCCTTATGTAGAACCACTCCCCGTGCCACCCCTGATTGGAGTCATAGGGGGTGTACGCGGGGTAGGAGCCCGATGAACTCGGCTTCTTTAGCAGGGCGAAGCCACCAACCAACGTGGTCCTGGTCGGCTTCCCCTCCGACAAGGCCCGCCCGGTGAAGATCCGCCGGAAGAAGTCCACGTGTGGCTCCATCCCGAGGAAGGCCTCATAGTTGGTGATGAAGCCGGCGACGTGCAGCACCCCAGTCGGATTGAGCTGCTGTAGTTCCAGGCCCCACTCATTGAGGAGCCCGTGTAGGAACCAGTGCATGGGGTATCCTAGCCCGCGCTCATGGAAGGCGAGGAAGGAGACGGCCTCGTGGGCTCGAGGTCGCAGGAAAGCCTCCCCCGTCGGAGCCCTCCAGTGCGCCACCTCCTTTGGCGGCAGAATCCCCTTCTCGGCGAAGGCAGCCAGCACCATCTCATCCATGTTCGATGGCCTCCAGCTTGACATTGCTCTCTGGATTTATGAACGGATCTATGAGTTTCTCCTCTCTCTCGCTCTACCCTTTTTTCCTAGAAACCACCGTGGCACACAAACGCTCTTGGTGAGGAAGAAGGAGGAGAGGCGACAGTTGGGGAATAGGCGAAGGAATGGGACGAAGACCCTCTCCCTTCCACTATTTAAGGAGGAGGCACAGCAGTTTGGGGAAAGGCGAAGGATTGGGGTGAAAAACCCTCTCCCCTCCCCCATTCAATGCAGATGGGATGCGGTGGGACATGTCCTGACCGATGGGATGCGCCCTGCCTGACGAGACAGGACGTGGCCTAGGCATGGCCCACCACTATCGCATGCTGGGTACGGGGAACAAAGCGCAACCGCACACAGGCGGCCCTCCACCTTCCCAGGCAAGACTTGGAAGGGCCCAACAACGGGATCTCTGCTAAGGAGAGACCAACAGGCTTCCTGAGTTGATTGAATGGCTCAAGCGAACGCCGAGAGATAGGTAAGGAGCAGAGGGATGCCCCATGTGGGCCATGCCGACTTCATCACAAATGACGAGCACGGGTCCCATTCGGACATATCCAACAAAAACTCCTCAAGCCTATCACTCGAGTCGACAAGGTAACTCTACCGATCCCTCTTACTTTATTTTTCCTGATGCATGATCATTCATTCATCCATTCGCATACATGCATTTGCACATTCATTCACACATTCATTCATTCAACCCACACATCCGAAGCATCGCATATGCAGTTAAAATGCATCACAATGCTCCGTGTTGAGTAACGAAGCGGAAGTTGCCTCATTCGACATGAGCAACAACCGACCGGGGTTCGAAGGCCGGCCCATGAAGGGCTCGAGGTCGCCCCGCATCAAACAGAGCCAAGGGAGAAAATGCAGATGAGCCCCAGCGGCCCTCGCCCAGTCTACTCCAAAGCAGACATGGTCATCTTAACCTTCTCGTTCGATCCTAACCTCAAGCCATGCCCACAGAATCTCCATCGAGGGGAGGCCAGCGGAACACCTGAGTCGGTCTCTGGAATAACTCGGATATCTACCGGGATGCAGGTTAAGGAGCAGTGGAATGCCACATGAGAGCTATGCTGACCCTATCACGAACGACGGACCCGGATTCCACTCGAACATACCCGTTAGCGAGCTCACCGAGCGCGTCACTCGAGCCATCGAGGCAAGCAATGTTAGCTCAGCCCCTTCGGTTACAAAAAACCACGAAAGGGGTAATGCATGGAACCAGACCAACCCCTACCGAGCCCAACAGGGCTTAGGGGCTCAGGTCACCCGACACTGACTCGGGAAACCAACAGACAGTGTAGGTCGTGGGTGGGACAAACATGGGCGAACAACCCGAACGATAATCTGTGGCCCCAGGAAAAGAGTACCAAGATGCTCAGCCTCCAACCGACTCACCAGTCGGACGTAGGCTCAGGGGCTGCACCCGTGGATGCGCTCACGCGCACCCGCCATCAAAACAAAAAATTCCCCCGCTGGCAACACGAACCCCCCCCCCCAGATGATTCTATCCGAATCGCCCGGGGGCTTGGGGGCTAAAGGGCTACACCCGAGCGCACCCGCTGTCAAAACAAAAAATTCCCCTGCTGGCAACACGAAAAACCCCCCAGACGATTCTATCCGAATTGCCTGGGGGCTCAGGGGCTACACCCACGGGTGCGCTCACATGCACCCACTGTTAAAACGAAAGATCCCGCAGATGATTCTACTCAAATCGCCCGGGGGCTCGGGTTCTCCTATCGGGTTCATAAACTCGGGGTCCCTCATGGACCTGCTTCCCGGCAAAAGCTCAGCCCAGCAGACGACGTTGCGAATGACGTGCAACTCCTGGGCCGGCCTAATAACCTAACGATAGGCCAGAAGGGCGATCCAGCCTCCGACCAGAAGGCCTGGCCAAGGAAGGAATGGTGCTCGCTCTCTTGGTTTCGACTCTGGGCCGCCTCTCCAACCAGAAGGCCTGGCCAAGGAGAGGACGACACCCACTTTCGACTCTGGCCTGGCTCTCCGACCGGAAGGCCTGGCCAAGGAGAGGACAATGCTCGCTTCTGACTCCGGCCTGCCTCTCCGACCGGAAGGCCTGGCCAAGGAGGAACGACGTTCACTTCTGACTCGACCCGCTTCTCCAATCGAGAACACATTGAACCTCTGCCTACAGGTCTTCTCCGATCGAGAGGCCGGAGCCGACTGGGGAACGACCGACCGGGGATGCCCACTCGGTGAACACCCAAGAAACGGACAGAGCTAGTAAGGCGGGGCGCTCCAGTCAAACGTAATACCAAGGACCGTACCCCTACACACCTGTAGGACAGTACTATCAGGCCATGTTAGAAGGATGCTCTGCAACCTTCTAGACATGTCGGAACATGAGCAATGTTGTGGGCGCTGACATTTACCCTACAATATAGTAGGCGCCGATATTCGCCATACCAAAAGAAAATGATGGAGCCTACCACATGCATCTAAGCAACAATAGTGTTGTGGGCGCCGACAAACCGTCTTGTACCCGACGGCGTGGGTAACAAGACTAGGTAGCACATACACTCTCTTTCTCTCTCACACACACTCTCTCTCCTATAAAGCCATCCCCTTCATCTATAAAAGAGGATGCGCTCTCTCCAAAACGGGGATAAACGATTCGAACAACCTACGATTCGAACGATTCCAACAGAGCACATGCTCAAATACTTAGCGCACGTAGGAGCTCCCATCTCTCTCGACCCTTCGGTCCAGAGTCTGACCAGACCTCTTGCACCCACCATCTTACTCTCTCTCGTTTGTAACCCCATAGCAAACTTTGAGCACCTGGGCTCAGAAATAAAGTCACCGACCGACTCAAACTAGACGTAGGGCACGTTGCCCGAACCAGTATAAACCCTGTGTCATTGAGTGCTAGGCCACATCCGATCACAACGTACGGCAAAACTACAAATATTTACGTGTTGGTCACTTTTCGCACCGACATGTAGCATCCTCGAATATAAATTCCCTGCTTGTCATCTCGATCAATCTCATTAGTTCTCTAATTGCGAGGTCATTATCATCAAAACCCACAATTAAGGCTTGATTGCACTTTCAATCTCCCCCTTTTTAGTGATTGATGACAACCCAATTAGAGCTTACAAAAGATATGAAATAAATACTGAGACTTGTCGAGTCATAGGTGTAGAGTCTCCCCCTAAATATATGAAAAGAGAATTGAATTCTCAAATTGGCATAAGAAGCCAAGATTCACATTTTAGTGAAAGTGATGGGGCTCCCCCTACATCCAAGCTCCTGTGAGGTGCTGCATATTGTGTTAGGTATGTAAAACGTGATGTAAATAATAGTTTATGTACACATGTGCTTGCTGTTGTGTGGCAGAGCCGCACCTGACTGTACGAGCAAGACAGAGTCAAGCACCACACAGCTAGCTCAAACAAAAGGATATGCAACCTAGCACAATAAGATGACTTCTAATCCACACAATGATACATGTCCATATCCGATAAACAAAGAGTCAAATAATAGCATTATTTCACAATTTAAAGTTTTGAGCAACTCTCAAACTTTCCACCTAGCGAAGACTAACACTCATCGAATAGGACATGAAGCGCAGCTGTTGCGAAAAGTTGTTGACCCCTCTAATTTTCTCCCCCTTTGGCATAAAGCACCAAAAAGAGAGGAAAATAAAAAAGATCAACACCTACACATCATCTCCCTGGATGTTAGTCCAATCAATATCATCACCTCCTGCAGCAGTCCTAGCACCACAATCACAATCATCGTCGTCGGAGTCAATACGTGCATGGCCCTGACGGTGAGTGGTGGCGGTGTAGCAAGTGAAACGCCTCAGCTCCTGTCTCTGATGGTATCCCTCCAGGGTCTCATCCCAATCTGCTGCTCGTCCATGCACCTCCTCCTCATCATCTGAATCTATGTCGGAGAGACTCGGAAGGTCATACTGTGGAGGAGGAGGAATAGGAGAAAGTGGTGGAAGGTCCTGTCCATGTTGCTGACGTTGCTCAAGGTATGTCTCATACACTCTGTCAACTGCATAGGTGCACTTTCCGAAGATTGCCTTCAACCACTTGCCAAACTTCTTCATCTTGCCTCCACTGCAATACCTAGAGCGGGGAGATTTAGGGATATCTACATGAGCATGAGAGCTCCCCGCTCCCTAAGTAGCTGCAGCAGGCTGGGTCTTCTCAATTTTGTAGATGGTGTGCATCCTATCCTTCAGAAAATAAAATCTAGTGACCCTCTCAATCATGAACATGAGGTAGGGGGTATCGGGCAGACCCCTTCTCCCATCCTCTACGGCAAATCTCAATTCAGTCAACATGAATCTAGGGACATTGAACCTGTCCCCACCTGGAGCGAATCTAGCCAACACATTTCTCACATAGCCATTAATATCTGAGGCTGCTCCATCCTTTGGGTTGATGGTGTTCCTGATGAGGTTGTTGAGGATGTAATAGAAGCTGTGTAGGCCACTCCTCTTGCCATCTGCAATCCTTCTATCTCTCCACATGTAACTGATGTCATGGATCTTAGCTCGAGGCTCATCATGAATGTAAGTGTAACCTCTATGCTCCTCTCTAAAGCCAAAAATCCGGTTGAAAGTGATAAAGTCGACTCGGTAGTGCCGACCATCAGTCATCCAGTAAATCTCATCAGAGGTCTGGTCATAGAAGTATGTGGCATGAAACTATACAAGGACTTCCTCATTCTAGTTATACTAGAAACCCATGATGTTTGAAAGCTGGAACCTGTCACAAATTTTGATCACCTTGTCAAACTCCGGTTCCTCCTTCTCCTACATCTCATCCCAATCAATATACTGCATCTTGATGATCTTAGTTTTCTTGGATGCAAGAATGGCAGTGGCATAAAAGTTGGAATGAAACTCATTCCAGAATCTATAATCAATGCCCAAATCTTTGCGCACTGCATAGGGATTGATCTCCCTTGCCTCTTCCACCAGCTTCTAACTCTTGGAATAGTTGACAACTGCATTCTGGCGGGAGTCATCTGGAGGTCTCATGATGATCTCACCCTCAAAATCTCTCATGTATCTGCTATCAAACTCAGAAAGATGTTGTGGGTGTCGAGAATGGCACCAGTGGTACAACCTATCATCTCCAGCCTTTCCTCGTCTTCAATGTATTGCTCACGCCTCCCCTTGTCACCAAGTCCCCTTGGAGCTGCACTACTGCCTGCTGCTGTTGACCTCCCTCGACCACGGCAAGGTGGATCCTTGTCTCTTTGCTCATTCATCTTTCTTTTCTCCCTTCGGTCATTATCTCCATGCTCCATCTTCTCAACCGAGGATAGGAGAGGAGAGGGAAGACACTGCTCAGGCCAGGGGTAGTAGCAGCCGTCAGCGTCATTGAGGGAGAGCTAGCAGTTGTCGTGGCACTGCCAGAGATTGACAACGCGCGGCCAAGCGACGGCGACGGTGCGGGCGCGAGAGGAGAGAGAGGCGCGGGCGTCGGCGTCGGGGGGAAAGAGAGAGAGGGAAGGAAGTTACTGCGGTCCTAAGGATAAGAGGAAGAATAAATGGGCTCTGCAGTAAAACCGTTTGGGCCGAATCTCAATTGAGATTCAAAGTGCGGCACTGTCGCATGGCAGGCACGGCACTACCGCACTCCCCAAAATAGTGGGAGTTAACTATAATCTATATGACAGTGATGCGCACGAATTTTAAAGCATTTATCACGACCAAACGGTTGCTCCTAAACCTAAACCGTCTTCACCATGCACAAGATGGCACATGAGACTACCAAATCGAGCTATAACGCTACACCACTCCTTAACCCAATCTCTCACAATAAATTGCCAAACATAGCAGTGTCTAACTGTCGACAGACTTGAAAATTTCTAAGTTTTTGAGCTGAATTTGATTTCCATTTGTGATTTCTAAGCTAGTGGAAATATTAGCTAGTAATATCATTTTTCGACCGCAGGTATTTCATTGTCATCTACAAAGTTTGTACTTTAAACTTTATTTAAGTATCACATACATGTTCCATAGCATTTTTGCTTAATAAAAATTGATTTTAAACCCTAAGTGATATAACATGACTATCGAATCAACTTTCATTTCGCATTCTAGTTGATCGTTTCGAGTTACAGAAATTGATCTACACACTTTATCACATGCATTAACACATAAACATGATACTCGTGAAATATTTTAGTAAATGATTTACGGTGTAACACTGAGGGCCCTGTTTGTGTCCCGCCTGTTTTTTGCCAGATTTTAAGAATTTGGCTTTTGAAAATTGGGTGGGATCCAAACGGACCAGTTTTTGCTGTCAGTTTTTGTCGGATTCTTATAAACCAAGAAGCTGCTAATACCTAGCTTTTGTGACCCATAGAGTAATAAATGAAGTCAGATTCTTAGAAACTGAGGATCTAAACACCCACGCTAGTTTTTGTTCAAAATCAAGATTTTAGAAACTAGAGACAAAAAAAATGATTTTTAAGAAGCCAAAACTGATCCAAACGTGACCTTAGCCATCTATACCGACCGATGATTTCCAGCTGTAACGAACAGGAGAGAGTCACTGTGTGCTGCGCGTAGACCGGTGAGATCCATTTGATTTGAAGCCGTGTCACGCACTTGCTTCTCGTTCTCGAGGCGCGCACGCGGCACGCATCCGGCTGGCCAGAGGTAGGCGCGCATCGCGCCATTTTTCGCCGCACGCAGAATGCAGGCTTGCACGCACGTGCCAGACCAGACCCCAGCCTACACTAGGCCTTGTTTAGATACCCTCAAAATTCCAAGTTTTTTCACTTTCTCTCCATCACATCAATTTTTAGTCGTTTGTATGGAACATTAAATGTAGGTAAAAAAAATAACTAATTGCACAGTTTAGTTGGAAATCACGAGATGAATCTTTTAAGCTTAGTTGGTCAACGATTGGACAATATTTATCAAATAAGACGAAAGTGTTACTATTCATCGGTTTAAATTTTTTTTCAATCTAAACAAGGCATAGTGACTAGCCTTCTCTCCGCCGCCGGGCGCGCTAGAAGGTTCCACACGGAGCATAGCGAGGGCATGTGGCCGCGTAGGAGGATCCAGGAATTGAATGCCGGGTGCGTGCGTGACGCAGCGAGTCGGAAACGCCACACGCGACCTGCAGCTGCCGGACAGTGCCAGCCAGTTCCATCCATCAATCCGCCGCTGATGAGTGACGCATGGCTCGGCTCCTCGCCTCACGTACATACCGTGTTTGCTAGTGCTACTCCACACCGTGTTTCAGGATTAGAGAAGCATCGATATCTTTCGATCTGTATAGTGTGTTTATATAAAAGCTCCTAGTCTATTTTTTAAAGATTTTTTTCTACATTTCTAATTTTCTATAGCTCAATCAAAAATTTGGAAACCTCCATAAATAATTCCAAGAGTTACAAATATTCTATTTGGGTGTATCTTGTTATGACACATCTCTAAGATTATCCTTGGATATTTCTGATGTTTAACCATATTTTTTATTGTTTGAAAACCTTATCTAGTGTAAGGAGAAAACTATTGACATCTGCATCAAAGGTGTAAATTATGGAAAATATATATTTCGTAACATATCTTATAATTTGAAACGGCCGCAGAATCATTGTAGAAAAGTTGGGTTCCAAAGATCACGTAGAAAAGTTGTGTATAAATTTTATCAAATAATATATTGAAAAAAATATGATTAAATGTCGTGGTGATAAGTTATGTGTCCCACAAAACACTATGCACGAAAATTGTGAATATAACTGTGTAACTTCCTAAAAATGAAAAATGCTGAAACAACTTTTTTAAAAGGAAAGTCGGTTGTCTTCGTTCACTGGTTTCTAGTCGATCGATTGTTGGTTAAAAATGTCTAATTTGGTTTTATAGGTTTATCGTATTAGTTAGAGATAAAGCCACACGGACATATATACAACTATGTATACATGCACACAAAAAAAGGGCGCCAGCAGAACCACGAACATGAAAAATATTTGGAATGACATTAATAAAGTCAGTACAATTAAACATTTTCTTTAAAAAAAATCTACTAGACCGCCCTTTCCTTGTGCCGTCCGTGTGCATGCGGCAGCTGGCCGCCAGCATGACTGACTGCATGTGGCGTGAGACGGTGAGAGAAAAACAAAGCACGCACCACCATCACACAGCAGCTGAGCAGCAAGCAGCAGCACCTGCTGGTGGGGGAGGCAGGGGCAGGCAAGGCAACTCAGCAAAGCAAGCTGAGTGCGCGGTTTCTTCTCCACCCTGCGTCCCTGCCGTCCCCTCTCCCCCCGGCCGGCCCATATATACCATGCCCTCCCCGCCTCCTCCCACCTTCAGTCGCAGGCAGGCAAAGGCAATTAAGCAACCATTCCGCAGCCGCAGCAGCAAGCTAGAGAAAGATATATAGAGATTAGAGAGTGAGGGGGGCGAGAGAAATGAGGCCGGAGAGAGTTGGAGGTGTGGCGCCGACGGTGCTAATGGCTGGTGGCGGCGGCGCGCGGCCGAGCCTGTGGAGGACGCCGACGCCGTACCTCTTCCTGGGGTTCGCGGTGATGATGGGCCTCATCGTGGTGGCGCTGCTAGTGCTCATCTGCACGCGCCGCATGGCGGCGTCGTCGTCGGCCGACGACGAGAAGGCGGCGTCGGTGCGCGGGGTGCTGGTGCCGCTGGACCGGGAGCCCAGGGTCGTGGTGATCATGGCCGGCGACGCCCTGCCGTCCTTCATCGCCGTCGCCAGCGCCATGAAGCCGCTCGCCTTCGCCGCACCGGCCGGGGCCGAGGCCGTGTAGGCGCCGGCAGGCGTCCGAGGAGCCGAGAACCCGCGCGTCGCGACGCGGGGACAATTTTGTCGATCAAGAGGTTTTCTTTGTTCTTTTGCTTTGGAGTTCGGTGGCGCGATGAGGGCGCCCAGCCGCCGCCGCCGCCGCCACCGGCAGCTGGATGGTTTGGTCTGTTTCGGGACAAAGCTTCCAGCTTGAATAAACGCGCACGGCTTTCTTTTGGCTGCGTTCAGCTGGATCTCATCGATTTGCCTTCTCTTTCACGCGAATTCGTTCCTGCTGCGTGCGTCGCCGATCATGCTTTGATCGCCCAATCCTTTCGATCGTGCATTCGTGCGTCGTCCAAGTGCAGGATGACAAGACGAGATCGTGTACGCCGTCGTCGTCGCCACAGCGATGACGAGGCTCTCTGTTTCCTCTGAGTCATGACGCACCGCGCCGGGCGGCCGTCCTCCGCAATGGCCATGGCCACCCGTCTGCAAAAAACAAATGCAATCTGACGTGCGTGTGCGGTGTGAGTGTGACCACCATCGAAAAAGCACCATTATTTCTTCATTTTCGTGAGGAACTAACCGTAAAAGTTCTCGTGAGATGACCGAAGCGAGCGCCCAGCCGCCCACAGGCTACAGCCACTGACCGGATGGCCGGCCCCTGGGTTCCCCAAGGGCAGCTGCTCGCAAGTATCCCTCTGTTTTCCGCGACCACACCACACCAACTAACACGTACTTCATTAAGAGGGTAGACAAATATCCCTCTCTCAATTTTAATATATGTTTAAACTAAAATAAAGTTCTTCAAATTTGATAAATACATAAAATAGTATCAATATTCATATATATACCGTAAATAAGTATACTATAAAAATATATTTTATAATTAATCTAATGACACTTATTTGATATCATAACGTTAGTACTTATTCCATAGATTTAATCAATCATAGTATATTCATTTTATTTAAAAAAAATAAGACTTGTACATTTTTTTAGACACAAGGAGTAGACTTTCTTTCTGGTGCTAAGTGACAGAATAATAACAATATTAGGATAACCAATAGACAAGTCACCGAAGGGTCGTTTGCTTCGTAGACTGGCAGACAAGGCCAACCCAAGATGGCAAGATAGGGGATCACAACGCGGGGCGTTTAAAACCGGACGCCTAGGAGCTCTTCTAACGTTAGGCAACTTTGCCTCAAATGCAAGCAAATAAGCTTGCATGGGACCCTGGCAAAGCTGGCTGGCCTAGGCAACTGATCGAGACGGTCGATTTCGTCCGCCGGGAGTCTAGATTATATTGCTGCTTGGCCCAAGCCACCATCCTACACATGCCTAAGAGCGTGCTGGAAGACCACCTACGAGGTGAACGGCGGCCTGACCCGCATGTGGTGAACCAATTAGCTCTAACTCCTTATTAAAAACAGATGGAAGTGAAGCAGAAAACAAACTTGAACTTTTTAGATCCAGTATATATACTTTGACGACAAAGGTTAAGTCCCTTAATAATGAGGAAACGTGATGGCTACTCTTGCTATTTGCTATATAATGTGAATTTGTAGCTCCCCTATTAATATAATGCGTCTTTATAATTTGTACTAAAACGTGAATGTACATCTCTTGCCACCATACATTCCTATAAAGCTATATAACTCCAACTGGATGTCATCTGTTTGTCTTTAAAAGTATATATAGGCTACATGAGTTCTCTTTTTTCATGTGTGTTTGTATGAATGATAGAACCCTCCAAGACGATGCAATATCCATGCTGAATACGTTGAACTAGAAGTTTTTTTAAAAAAAGTAATATTGAACAGAAGGTGATAATCGATTGCTAACTTGCATTGCTCTCTAGCTTGTGCATGCAACAGCTCGATCGATCACCTTCTTCGTCATCAACACTCCGAAAGAAAATGTTTATTTGTAGTACGTACGCTCTCTCTTCAGGTTACACACGATTCCAATTTGCATTATTTACATCATGCTTAATATAATTGTACTATACTGGCACTAACTAGCTTTGGCTCCTCAGAAAAGAGACGACGTATTCCCCTAAATAAAAAAAGGGAAATGAAGAGACATTCGCTGAAGAAGAAAATGGGACGGTTACACGTAGCCAATGCCATGCAGCTATGGACAAATCACGAGTCCACAGGGCGTACGGGCACGCAAATATGCGACAGAATGAAGATAGCAGGGTGTAGCTCGTTGCGACACGTACGTTTGCGTAGAATTTGTGCAGACATTTTTATACATCGCGTGCTAATTAATTAATACTTCAGCAAAACAACGATTTTTTTCGAATAAAGCTCGCCCTTAGATTTTGTTTATGTGCAAAAAGAGTTTTTAAAGGGTCAAATTAATGCAAATAAAGTTAGCGACTTTCCCTCCACTTGTACGGTCAAGTGCAAGCATTTGTTTGTACTCCTGCTGCTGCCCTCCAGCATCCTTTAATTTCGTTTTTTTTTTGTCTCCAAAAGTATTTTTCTTTTTTAGCTACTACTTATCCTCTTGTACTTGTTTGTTCTTGTTGCACCTGATTTCTTGCTAAATTCGGTGGCTCGGTGGCAGCCTGGCTTGCAGGTCAGATCAGTCACTCAAATCCATAAAGAATTTCGAGACTTCATGCATGGCATCAAGCCATATCAAGGGTGTGTGTAAATGAGAGCTAAATTAATTAAGTTCTGAAAAATTTCCACACACAGAATCTGTCGCTAAAAGTAAAAGGTGATTAATCGAAGCCAGAATTTTTTTAGAACGAAGCAGCCATGCAAATATAAGAAAATAAACAAGTTATGGGCGCTCGCGCACACAATCATTGCGTCCTGCTTATGTAATTCTAGCCAATCCATTGTTGAACTATCCACAACTATAGCTTAGCTAGAGAGCGCTTTAGCAAAGGTGCTTTGACGACGACAATGCGTTTCTTTGATTTGATGAACACCAAATATTCGTCAGGATAATTCAGCAGGATATGAGTTTACAAAGCGACAGAAGGATTCGTTCTATTCTCATTGATGATGAATGAGTTCTTCCCTAGCCATATATAAGAAAAGGGTAAATATATAAGAAATTAAAGTGGGGGAGAATAATTGAGAGGCCTAAGATTTAATACTACCCGTGGTGGCAGTATGATAATGCGAGTCCATCAACAAAACCCACGCACGTGGGGCCGGCCTGCCCGCTACTTTATAGAAAGGAAGGAGGCGCTCTCGGTGGGTGCGGCTAGCCTGGACTGGACCTGTGGAAGCGGCGCCTCGAGCGCGCAGAGGGCCGACGTCGTCATCACGCTAGCTAGCTAGCTTGTCGTCGGAGAAGACCGTCCTCTCCTGTCGACTCCATCAATCCTCCCTAGTTACCATGCATATGTTCTGTGTTCTCACCTAGAGAGCCAACACGTGTGTGTGTGTATACAGCAGCAGTCCAATTCCGTCTCGAATGTGAAACTTTATTTCATTCGCGTGTCTCAAGCAAGCTGCATATACACAAAATCACGATGCTAGTAGTATTTTGTTAGGCCCGTTCACTTAGCTGAAAATACAAGGCAAAACAATGTTATAACTAATTTATTGTGAGAGAAAAATAATATTTCAACTAAAAAAATCAAATTAAAAAATACAGATTACGAGACAAGCGAGGAGGGCCTACTCTTTTCAACTTTTGCCTGACCTATAGGACTGGGTGTGTAATAACGTGCCTAGCTTGTACGACACCCGTCGCAAACTTGTACTGCTAGCAATCTAGTGGAAGCGGCGCAGCGTGATCGAGTGCGCGCGACAACTTTAGGGAGAAGTCTACGACGATGGCGAGCTTTGCGTTTGCGTGGGCGGAGCTTTTTAAGAGGAGTTGGGGTCGAGTCACGAACCAGAAGGCGCGCGGCAGGGAGCAGCCATGGCCATGATTGCCTCCACCACCAAAGCACGTACTAGTATGCAGCACCAAACCAAACCCTTTCCGGCTTTGCTTTTTATTTCTTCCTCCACTGCCGTGCCCGTGCAGAATATACTGAGCATATGACTTCCCCATGGCTGATGATGGCTCCTTCAGATCATCCTACACAAGTCTCAACAAGAGCTATCTAGGGAAGAAGATGCGCACCCTAAAATGCTGCTCAATGTGATCGATCTTGGGCTAAACATACATTCTCCAAATATCTACCACAACTCATATGCTGATTACATCTCAGACCACGGAGGACAGTTCGTAGTCATAACGAGCAGCTTTCAGGCTTAATTCAGGAGAAGCTCAGTCAAACAATTTTTTTTACTGACAAGTGATTCTTCGCTGATGTTGTGAAATGATTCCTTGAAGTGAACTAGGAGGCTACAAGCTGAAAAAAGTAGCTTCTCTTGATTTACTTCACGCACAGAATCACTGTAAACGCAGACTTAACCTACACAGAAATTCAACTCTTCCCACAGAGAATCTAGAGCAAAAGAAGCTCTGCCAAACTCGTTCTTACTATATAAGTATTACCTAGATTTCTTGATAACAGTCAGTGTGCTAGTTGGAGCCTTTTTTTCAAGGCTGCAGCGAACAGAGAACTGCATTGAATTGTGGCTAATACATCAAGGCAAGCTGTTCCACCACGAAGTCATCACATTTTATGATCGATATGCACAATACGCTGCAAAAACCAGGATTGTACTTCTCTACAAGTAAATCAATTGACTTTTAGAATGATCAGAACAGCTCTATAAATTAATAAAAAAAAGTTAACTGGAGCGTGCGCGCAGTGGGGGTGATGTTTTAATAATTTGCATCAGAAAGGTGGCGAGTCGATGCAAAAAAGAAGAGAAATAAATACAATGGTCATCGCTTGCCGGTGAGAATCACATATGACAAGGTAGGGCCTCCACCATACCTTAAATTTTCTTGCAGCATGCATCGTCGTCTCCTTTGCATCCTGTCTTTTTCTCCACTGCTTTTGCTCCGTCGCCGCCATGCATCGAGGCATATATATGGTGCTTTGTTATTAGTGTAGTTGTGCCATATCTTAATTTTTAAATATGTCCTTGCCACTGCAAACGTAAGTACGTAACCACTGCACTCTGTCTATGTCCCCACAAACTTGGCGAATTATTTCAAATAAGACCACTGGCGGCATTGGTTAGAAAAGGTTAACCAAAGCACTACCACTCCATGTGGTGTGAGTAGCTAGCTATAGGGCGCCATTTAAGTGGCCTCGATTGATGCATGTGTGGCC
Organism: Miscanthus lutarioriparius; assembly: GCA_904845875.1. NCBI lineage: Eukaryota > Viridiplantae > Streptophyta > Magnoliopsida > Poales > Poaceae > Miscanthus > Miscanthus lutarioriparius. The sequence goes on along the minus strand of CAJGYO010000773.1, from coordinate 34,420 downwards.
TCTGTGGTGTTTGGGAACTTGGAAGGATTATGCCCACGAATATTCCGGCACGTTTTGGAGCCTTCGCTCTGCAGCGAACACCGAACAAACAGTGCCTGGTGGACGCAATGCTGTAGCCGGGTCTACGACTACGATTGTAGTAGGAATAGTTGGCTAGTTGCCAGTTGGTGACCCTTCCAATGGAACCATGGCAGAGCTATGATCTTGTTGCTATGTGGTCTAGCCGTACGTGGATCCATCGAGGGAGAGGTCCAGAGGATGAGAACGGTGACGAGGAGTACATACTACTCTAACCCTACTCGATGGATTCATGCATGTACTCGCTATGTTCCAAAAATATCTCTCGTTCTCGCTTTTCGAAAAATAACTTTGATTAATTTTATATACAAATATTAATATTTATTATATATAATTAATATTGTTAGATAGATTTTTGAATATATTTTTATAATAAATTTATTTGAAGATATAAATGTTGCATGTATTTTCTATAATAAACTTGTGGCACGAAAAAAAAAACGACGGATAATATGGGAGAGGGAGTATGCGGGTGTCAGGTCACCGGCTGCCTTTTCGGCCTTTTGTCCTTTAATTACAAGAGCGAAAATCCAATGCAATCGTAAAAGAGCAGCTAGCCTGCTTCGGTTGCTGGCACTGTTTCGTCAAATAAAGCTACGCTATATCATATCGTCTCTTGTCCTTCTCCTCCTATTAGTACAGTAGAATAGGCTTTTTCCTGGAGCAGCAGCAGAAGGGTGGCAACGTGCCATGACCGACACTTGATAGCACCACAATGTCGACACTCGACACAAAAGCACGTTATACTCGGCGTCGCGTCGACACCGCTTGGCCGTCCGCGTGCATTCCACTCTCACCAGTCACCACCTGCGGTGCGCGCGGCGACCGGCCGCTGTGGCGCTGCAGTGCACAGCAGACAGCACTGGATTTATCATCCCGCGAGTGGAGTGGCGGCGGCACCGGCAGTCCTCTCAACGGCCGCCGCCGATTCGACCTTCCCAGGCCATCGTTCGTCAGAGCGAAAGAAAACTTGCCTTGTAGTGGGCTTGCCTTTTGGGCTGAAATGATACGCCACCAACTGGGCCTTGCCGCCCCTCTTGGGCTTATTCATCACTGTAGTATACACGGGCCCTGGTATAGTTGGCCATTTGGCCCGGGCACTACGGGCCGGCCCAAGCACGGCACTAAGTAGCACGGCCCAAGAACGGTCCGGCCCGACGGCCTTCTTGCCGGTGCCTGGCATGGCCCGGCCTTAGTGCCGTGTCTGGGCCGCCATTCTGGCCCATAGTGCCGGCCCGGGCACGGCACTCTATATGGGCTAGCCCGGCAGCGACACGGCTCGGCACCGTTGGATCTCCGGCCTCGCTCCCATCGCACCGTTGGATCCGACCGTTGGAATAGGGGGTATAAAACCGCCCGTCCCGGCCGGCCGGCCGCGTCTCGCTCCGTCGCCCTAATTCATTTGCTCTCACTCTCTCGCCTCGCTCTCGGCTCTCCCCCGCAGCGCTGTCTCGCCCGCTCCTCTCTCGCCTCGCTCTCCTCTATCGGCGAGTCGGCGTCGCCGCGTCGCCACATCGACGACTCGCTCTCCTCTCTCGCCTCCGACTTCCTCTCTTCTTCTCGCTCTCCGGTGGCCTCTGGAGCCACCACTGGCCGGCACTAGCACAATCCCTAACCATAACCCTTGCTCAATCCTTAACCCTAACCCTTGATCCAGCTTCGTCCTCGTTGGATCCGTCGTCGACCTTGCCGGATCCGTCGGTTTCCTCACCGCATCCATCGGTTTCATCGCCGGATCCATCGGATCTCCGGCCTCGCTCCTATTGGACCGTTGGATCCGGCCATTGGAATAGGGGGTATAAAACCCATCCTGGCTGACCGACCGCATCTCGTTCCGTCGACCTAATTCATTTGCTCTCCTCTCTCGTCGCGTCGGTGACTCGCTCTCCTCTCTCGCCTCCGACTTCCTCTCTTCTTCTCGCTCTCCGATGGCCTTTGGAGCCACCGCTGGCCGGCACTGGCACAATCCCTAACCCTAACCCTTGCTCAATCCTTAACCCTAACCCTTGCTCTGTTTTGTCTGAAGCCGTTGAGGGACCAGGGCGCCGACGAGTGGCGATGGCTAGATCCGACGACGAGACGCTTGAGGTTGGTTCCAACCAAGAGAGGTGGTTGTGCGGGTTGGCCTGAGATGATGACGAGGATGACCTGCGCGAGGACGCCGTGGAGCTGCTCGGCCGTAACGTTCAAGCTCCTATCATCCTCGAGCCTTGCGATGATCAAGCAGTGGATGGGGAAGAGAATAACGGCAAGTGGTCACGTCCCTCTACCTCGGCAGTGTGGCTTGATTTCAAGAAACTCTTCAAAATAGAGAATGGTAAGAAGGTCAGGTATGGAGCTAAGTGCATCCATTGCTCTAAGGAATACTCTGGGCACTCTAGTGGTGGCACTGGTCACCTCACCCGGCATAGGGATAAATGCCCTAGGAGGCGTGAAAAAACTCGCATGTCTCAGTCACAGATCTCTTTTAATCCTGATGGTAGTATGTGCAATTGTGAGTACTGTCCTATTGTTGCTTGTACTCAACTAGTTCGATTGCTTGCTAGGCTTGATGTTCCTATCTCTTTGGGAGAATCATATGCATTTGAAGAATACATTAGAACTGCTCATAATCCTAAATTTGTTTCAGTCTCTAGGCAAACCACCACTAGAGGCATGTTTAAATACTTCACTGATTGGAAGGCTAAGCTTGTTGAGACTGTTAGTTCTGCTAGTATTAATTGTGTGTGTCTAACCTCTGATATTTGGTCTGGTAATGCCAAAAAGGACTACCTTAGTGTTGTTGCTCACTACATAAACTCTGATTGGCAACTAGAGAAGAGAGTGTTTAGTCTTAGGCTTATTGATTGTTCCCACAATGGACAAAACATTGTTGATCTTGTTGCATCTGTGCTTGCTGATTTTTGTTTGACTAAAAAAGTATTTGCTGTTACTTTGGTCAATGCATCATCTAATGTATCAGCCATGCAAAAACTTAGACATGTTCTTTCTAAATATCTTGGTATTGAAGTTGTGCTCAATGCATCATCTAATGATAGTGATGATTTAGACAATGCAGTTAATTGTATATTCTTGCATCAGCGTTGTGCATGTCACATTATCAATCTGATTGTTAAGGAGGCCCTAACTGCTCTTAAGCCTTTGATTGAAAAATTTAGAATTGCAATATCTTTCTTAAACTCATCTAACCAGAGAATTGCTGCACATAAAAGTTACTGCATTGCCACTGGTGTTAGGCCTAGAAAGTTTCAACTTGACATGGAAGTTAGGTGGAATTATACGTGCCTAATGCTTAAGCATTTGTTTCCACATAAGGTCTCATTCACTACTTTCATGGAGTTTTTGGATAAGTTTGTGGTGGTATTTATCGATGATATATTGGTATTCTCCAAAACGGAAGAAGAGCACGCTGAACTTCTAAGGTTGTCTTGCAAAAGCTCAGAGAACACAAATTGTATGCTAAGCGAAGCAAGTGTGAGTTTTGGTTGAAGGAAGTTTCTTTCCTAGGCCATGTTGTCTCTAATGGTGGAATAGTAGTAGATCTAAGCAAGGTGAGAGATGTGTTGAATTAGAAACCACCAACCGATATGGGAGAGATTCATAGTTTTTTGGGATTGGCTGGATACTACAGAAGGTTCATAGAAGGGTTTTCTAAACTTGCCAAGCCTATGACAGCTTTGTTGAAGAAAAATGTTAAGTTTGTGTGGTCCGAGAAGTGCCAGGCTAACTTTGAGGAATTGAAGAAGAGGTTGACTACAACCCCAGTATTGGTTTTGCCAGATTTGAGCAAGAACTTTGCTATCTATTGTGATGCATCTCGTCAGGGTCTTGGATGTGTTTTGTTGCAAGAACGAAGAGTAGTGGCCTATGCATCCCGACAGTTGAGAAAGCATGAGCTAAACTATCCTACTCATGATTTGGAATTAGCAGCAGTGATTCATGCTTTGAAAATATAGAGGCATTATCTTATCGGACATAATAGTGATCTCTATACAGATCACAAGAGTTTGAAGTACATTTTCACCCAGACAGATCTGAACATGAGACAGCATCGATGGTTGGAGTTGATTAAGGATTACGATCTGGAAGTACACTATCATCCTAGAAAGGCAAACGTTGTTGCCGATGCTCTTAGCAGGAAGAGTTATGCCAATGAGGTGCAAGTGATGCCTATGGCAAGTGAGTTGTGTGCTGAACTCAAGCAACTAAACTTGGGTTTCGTTACTAATGCAGTAGAGTTGGTGATAGAGCCTACATTGGAGCTAGAGATACATAAGGGTCAGTTATAGGATAAGAGGTTAAAGGAGATAGCGGAGGACATAGTGATTGGTAAGGCACCAGGTTTTTATATGGATGATAATGGAACTCTATGGTTTGGAAAAAGACTATGTGTGCCTGAGAATACGGCTATACAAGAAGCAATTCTTCGTGAGGCACATGAGTCTGCTTACTCTATTCATCCCGGGAGTATAAAAATGTACTTGGATCTGAAAGAGAAGTATTAATGGTATGGACTTAAGAAGGATGTGGCTGAATATGTTGCTATATGTGACACATGTCGAGAGTTAAAGCAGAACATCAAAGACCTACTGAGGATTATTGCAACCAATGAAGATACCAGAATAGAAATGGGAAGAAGTTGGTATGGATTTTATTATTGGGTTACCACAAACTCAGAGAGGTTATGATTCAATATGGGTGATAGTGGATCGGGTAACTAAAGTTGCTCACTTTATACCGGTTAAGACTCATTATAAAAGACCAAAGTTGGCCCAATTATATATGGAGAAGATAGTGTGTCTACATGGAGTTCTCAAGAAAATTGTGTCTGATCGGGGTACTCAATTTACATCTTATTTTTGGTAGCAAGTACATAGTTCATTGAGAACAAAGTTGAATTTTAGTACAGTATATCATCCTCAGACAGATGGACAAACTGAGAGAACTAATTAGATTTTAGAGGACATGTTGAGAGCTAGTGCGTTGCAGTATGGTACAAGTTGGGACAAGAGTTTGCCTTATGCAGAGTTCTCATATAACAACAGTTATCAGAAGAGTCTCAATATGACACCTTTCGAAGCTTTGTGTGGACGAAAGTGTAGAACCCCGTTATTTTGGAATCAAACGGGAGAAACTCAAGTGTTCGGACCGGATGTTTTAAGAGACACATAAGAGCAAGTAAGGATGATTAGAGATAACTTGAGAGTGGCACAGTCTCGACAGAAGAGTTATGCTGACACTCGGAGAAGAGAATTGGTTTTCGAAATAGGGGATTATGTTTACCTAAAAGTATCACCAATGAGGAGTATGAGAAGGTTTAACATGAAAGGAAAGTTAGCACCAATGTATATTGGGCGTTTCAAGATTTTAGAGAGACGTGGTGAAGTGGCTTATCAGTTAGAATTACCAGAGAGTTTGTCAGGTGTACATGATATGTTCTATGTGTCTCAATTAAAGAAGTATTTGCGTATACCTGAGGAGCAGATACCATTAGAGGAGCTTATAGTTAAGGAAGATCTCACATATGAGGAATTTCTGGTAAGGATTTTGGAGACGGCAGAAAGGATTACAAGGAGCCGAGTTATAAAGATGTGTAAGGTTCAGTGGAATCGGTATACAGAAGATGAGGCTACTTGGGAAAGAGAAGAGGATTTGAGGAAATCATACCTACAGCTTTTTGAGTAAGCATCGTCCGAATCTTGAGGACGAGATTCGTTTTAAGGGGGGATAGAATTGTAACACCCTAAAATTTGCATGATTTTAAAATAGGAAAAATGATTTAATTATGCATTTTATGAGCATTTAAATTTAGAAAAAAATAACTTTGTTAAAATTAAAACCAAATATAAGGTCTACGTACATGTATGTGCATACATATTGCTTCACATTTTATTTGTGATGCTTTGGTTTGATTGAAATTTGCAAAAGAATTTGAATTTGAGTTTAAATTGGATTTGAAAATGTGTTAAGAAAATAGAAAAGGAGTTTTATTTTTTTTCCTCTCTCCCTCTCTTGATTTTGTCTTGAGCAGCCCAGCTCAGCCTGGCTCCCCGCGTGGCCTGCTTTCCCATGTGGCCTGCTTCCTCTCTCCCGCAGCGGCTCAACAGTAGGCCCAGCCGTCAAGGCTCTCTCCTCTCTTCGCCCCTATGACGACTGATGAGCCAGGTCCATGTGTCATCGCTTCCCCTACCTCTAGCTCGTGGCTGAGTCGACACTACTGTCGAGCCTCGACCACACGCCTGCCCAGTAGTCCGTGGACCGCCACGCCTCCTCCCTTGCCTTGCGTCCCAAGTTGTTCCCGCCCCATAAATAGCGGACCCCGAACCACGCCGCTCTCCTTGTCCCATTCTAAGCAGCCGTCGTCGAATAGTCAAGCCTGCTTACAAAGAAACCCTAGCGCCACCGCCATCACCAAGACGCCTCGCCCGAGCACCGCGCCGCCCGATCGCTCCGCACCATGGTAAACCGCCTTGGTGAGTTTGACCTTCCTTCCTCTTTCTCCCAAGCGCTCTCGGCTTGCTTCCCAAGGACCATAGACCGAAATCCAAGAGCTCTGGCGAGCTTTCCCATCTCCGGCCATGGCGCCACCACCGCCAGCTTTCCCCCTCCCGGTCTATTCTGAACCATCCATCGTCGATCCGACGGCTTAGATCGGTTGATACTCGATTCAAATTACCGCTTTTGCAAAAGAGCCCTCAAGTTTTCTAGTATAGAACCCGTCGTCCTCGCACTTTTGCTAAAGAGACCCTCGGCTTTTGAATAATCTAACCCACAGTCCATGGCGCACTTCTGAATACGTTTTCCTATTCTGAAAGCGTAGTTTCTTTCTGTAGATTCAAAATACGCTTTCATCTATTTACAGTTTTGCCACTAATCTTGTTTTAGCCATAAAATCTTCATTTTAAATCCGATTTGATCCGTTCAAGTTGCGTTAGATTCATAATTGCGTAATCTACATGTTCATACTACTGTTAAGTATGTTTTCAGATTTTAAAATTCAAGGTTAGATTTAATCTATTATTTTAATAAAGGAAATCTTGTTTAATCCATAATTTCTTCGTTTTAGCTTCGATTTTCGTGACCTTCGCATCTGTGTGTTCGTAGCGAGACGTAGATTCGTTTTAAAAACTTTTCATCTTAATTTTATGTTGTTGGGGGTACTGTTCTAATCTATAGCCTTTGTTTGCTATGCATGATTGCTTCTAGATGCTTGTATGTTGTTGTGGTTATCGAGTATAGAAGGTGAGTAATTCGTGGATGATCAAGAGTACTACTTTGACGAGCAGGATCAGCAGGAACACTTTGTTCAAGGCAAGTATAGCATGGGATCATCCTTGTTTTCTATCAACTTTAATACATTTAATCCATATTTGCATGTGTCACCTTGATAGGGATTCCCTAGAATTGAACTTATACCTTGTCTCCTATGAGATATGCATTGGGTACCTTTCTAGTCCTCAACTAAATCATGATCTTGTAACTTGACTAATGGTATATGCAATAAACATTAAAACATGACTTTTTAGCAACTTGAAAAAAGGGGTTTGAAGTGTTTAGCTACTTTCCAAATGCTTCAGATTCCTCTCCCTAGGGACTTATCTGTAAGCGAACATCCGGGGCTTACAGTACAACTATGAGGGCTACATGGTTCTGGCTTTAGCTTAGTATGAGGACCTTTTCTAACTTGTTAGAGGTTACCTTTATGGCGTAAGAATGGCTTGCCGAATCGGGTATAGGACAGCCTCTACTCTTATGTGTATAGCTGTGATGGAATTGTGCCATTCGACAGGGGGTTCCTATATCTGTTTGCCGAGTGAATCTAATGGTCCTAACTTGTTAGACAAACCTTTGAAAGGCTTCATAGTGAACCCTGTCTTCTTACCTTGAAAGTATTTTGGGAGTAATTAACCCGGGCATATGGGCACCACGACTTATAGTGAAAGTGTACAACCTCTGCAGAGTGTAAAATTGGTATATCAGCCATGCTCACGGTCACGAACGACCTTAGACCCTTATGGAATAGAAGATCACTATTAATTATTTGTTTATGCTATTCATTAATAATTTTTACATTGATCATGTGCTCATTATGGGATTAAAACAACTTGATGCTATTCTTATGCTAAAATTGTGACAACTAAAAACTGAATGCTGTTAAACATGTGTCAAGCCTTTTGAGCCTCATGAACCCTATGTTACACTTGTTGAGTACGACATGTACTTATGCTTGTTTATTTTTATTATTTGGATAAAAATCCCGGATGGATAACAGATGGCTATGGTAATGACGACTTTTCTGATGATTACTAGACTTGTGGTCAACCAGTTGATATCCCTGTGATATGGAGCTTCTGCGAGAGATTTTTCTTTATATTTCCGATACATTTATGTGAAGACTCTGTCTTATTATACGTGATGTAATAAACACTTGTGATGGTACTATCTATAATTTATCGGCTTATGTGCGTGACTGATCTCGGGGCGCACCTAAGATTATGCATCCTATTTTATCCCTAAAATCAGGTGTGACATTATTACATAGTAAGACAAAAGTTGCATAGTTACATTGTCAGATAAACTACCATTACTAACCGTGCGCATGCATTTTGATTAAAGGAACATCTCGGCAACACCAACTCTTCCGTTTACTTCAACTACCCTAACTACATGACTTTATTCCCTATTTGGGCCCTTGGAGAGTATCGTTGTAGACTACTTACCAATATTAACTGAAGGTGACTCATGCAAATCAAATACCATACACAACTTTATGTCACACAAGTGAAATATATTGATTGCAATAGATGAAATCCTTGTACTTTCTATCATGGTTTGTAATTTTGTATAGCACATCCAATAATATGATGGCCCCATAAATGACTCAATTCTATTTTATCTATGAAAATACATGATATTAACTACTCCTTTGGTCATAGATAAGTGAAAAATTGGTTTCTATACAATCAAACTATCTATACTTTCCTTATAGTTTGGCTTAAATGTTTAAAATTGTTGAGTTCCTCTACCAATAGTTTCATAACAATATGCATTTTCTATACTGCATAAACATGATGCCACATGAATGAATTTGTAGTTAATATTTATTTTAGAAAATATGATTAAATCTATAAAAGCATGACTAATTCATTTTAAAATCAGTACCAAAATATTTTTAAAAATTACAGTATGTTTATTGGTGCTCTGTTTAGAGTTCTTTGGATCTTATTCTTGTTGCTAGTGTCTTATTGCTCATGTCTCTGATCAATATTTATTTGAATTGTCATTGTGTTCTGTACTTTATGTTGGTCTCGCATGATTTTTGTGCCCTAACGTTATTGCAAACCTATTACCTAGTAGTCGAGCGATCAAAATCAAGTATAGTACTAGCTATGCAATGCCTAAATAGGATCTATATGTAGTGAAGCATGACATCTACGAGGTTGTCATCACCATTGATATACTTAATACACTCAGGATCTATTAGAACATTTTAAGTCATATTCTATTATACTAGTGCACAACAATAACTAAAATAAATAACAACAGCAAGTTTGCAACTGTGAGCAATAAATAACTAGTAGTATGAATAAGTAAGATCTAAATACCTCTAAATAGAGCACCATAGACAGATTATATTTTAGAAAAAAAATTGGTACCGGCACTAAAAGATATCTAGCCTTTCGTGACAACTATGTCGTCGATTAGTTAATATATGTCATAATATAGGATTTGTGACACTTGCATGACAAAAACTGGTTCAACTATCTTTCATCTCTAAAGTCCTTCTATGATGAATCGAAGTTTTTTCTTCATAGAATTTGTAAAGATTTTTTTGCATGGTCACTACTATTATGACATTACTTGTTTTCATTTATTACTAAAAATCATCATAGATTATACCAAGTGTCCAAAAAATCATAAAATATTGCACCTTAGTGACATGGATCTAATGTGGTAGTGGTTATGATGTTTTATGTACATGGCATGGCAATACATTATGACAAATGTTGTTGTCTTAATTTTGTCAAAGACCCAATTATATATGGGCCAAAGCCATTATACTTATCATAACAATTTGAAATACATTTTAGAGAAATACTTATCATTGGTTGATAGCAACTTGCATTGTATTGGTTAACCCAGGAGAGATCCTTCTCTTTTGCCACTGCCTAATGCGTCGCCACCGCCAAGAAGAGATCCGTCTCCTCCTGCTCCTATGTCGTCGTTGTCACCATAGCTATAAGCTAAGTCCTAGGACAAAGGCCGCACATCAAGGTCTACTATATTGAAGAAAATGTCCAACCCCTCGGTAAATCAGGCTCGCAAAACTCATGTGAAAAGAAAGTAGATGGGTGAGAACATGTCGGTGTTTCGTAGACCGACTAGTAAATTTATACGATTGTTGCGCAACTCTAGGAAGATGATGGTAGCATCCAAAAGATACAAGGATTTATACTGGTTCAGGCCGGAGCCCTACATCCAGTCTCAGAGATGATCGAGTGTGTGTTCCTCGCTTGAATGCTCTGAAGTTCTTACAATGAGGGGTGCAAGAATGGTGGAAGAGGTAGGAGAGTGGAGCTAGAACTAGATGATGGACTGCTCGAATGAGAGCTTCGAGAGTCCGATGCCTGAGAAGGGTGCCCTGACTGCCCTTATATAGAGTCCGGGACTAGGTCACATACAAAGACGGAGGTTCTCCCGATCGAGGGGCCGTGAGCCTGAGGGAGGGGGCCTAGCTAACTTGGCTTGCAAGAAACACAATTTTGTCTTGGTGTAGCGCACGTCCGGGTGTGGCCGTCGTCATGGTCTTGTGCCCACGTAGCGGCATCGTGTGGCGTGGTGCTACTGTGCTGGTTGTGGTGACACTATAGGAATGGTGATGGTTCGCCAGCCGTCCTGCATGACATGGTCTCGCCGTGGCCTTCGTCGTTGCCTCCTGATCTCCTGGGGGAGCCATACGGGAGTTGGTAGCCGCCCCTAGGTCATTGGTCATCTTGTTGCTTGTGGAGCTAGTGGCCATGATCCCGAGCTCTAGGGTCGTGGCCTTCGTTGGCTTGGATGGCCTCAAAAGTCAAGGCCGCCGTCGTGGTCCCCATCCCGTAGTGGGTGGGGTCGTACATCTGTCTCGTCGGGCCGTATTTGGACATTGGATCATCATACTGGCCATCGGTGTTGTCTTGTCTACGCTACATGGCGTAGGGATGGCATCTGATCGGGTTAAGGGGACTGTTGTTCCCTTGGTCCTTGCGGGGTCAATGCAGTGTGCATGCTCTTGTTAGAGCAGACATGCTTGGCAGAGCTCGATCTCTCCCCGTTCCTCTCAAGGGTCGGGACGGAGGAGAGGTCGTGAGGCGTTGCGCGGTATGTGGTGAATGCAGAGGGAAGAGGTCGTGGCCAACCACTGCCTTGGCGTTTGGCCCAGGTCCGCATAGCTTAGCTGGGCCTTAATCGTTTGGGCTTATACTAGCTTGTGTACCGTGAACCGTCCAAGCGGCTAACTAATCGGTGCCTTGAGATACCTGAGGTATCATAACCCCAACAGAGCATAACTAGCCTAATGAAAGAGCCACGTCAGCCGGAGACACTCACCAAGGAAGAAAATCTCTCCTTGTTGAAAAGGTTAGAGAAACCCCTGAAGATATATTATATATATATAATATATATATATACTAGTCCATTACGTGCGCCCTCGCGTGCGCCGACAAATCACCTGGTTAAGGCGCAGGTAAAGAACATGTTTAATCTTTTCATGAAAACAATATTAGGAGTTTAATGTAGATATATCATGCAAAAAAACTGAAAGATTGAAGCTTTTTTTATATGGTGCAGGAGACATCTATTCTGAATACTTTTGAAATCATGGCATTTTCTATGTGTGGTAATCACAAATTTACAACATAAATTTTAGAACAGTGTCTTAAAACCTCAAGGCCACACAAAGCACTTTAAGCTAACACCGATGATTAAAAACTTCCACATTACTAAAAACCTGACAGCCGTAACATACCTGAAATCATTTCAATGTTACGAAGCTGAGTTAAAACCCTCGTGGCATACTGAAACCTATAGAAAATGTGCACACAAATTGGAGCATCAGTTTAGGAACTAAGAAAATAAATCTATCAAAGATTTTTAGAATAGGACGGTAGTAGGAAGCAAGAGCAACATAAATATAGCTGCGGCAAGAGGTATGTTTACTGTGTTCGAATCAATGAAATTGATGCTATATTTATACATCACAGTCATTGAGCTCATCAACAGTCACATAAATAAGGACATGAACCATTTTATTTTATTTTATTTTGCGATAGAAGCATGAAACAAAGTGGCATGATTAATAAATGTTCATCAACAAACCTATAAACTGAGTAGAAATCTAGAGTGAGCATTACAGATAAAGTCTCAGACTTGGACAAATAAAAGAGAGTGTGCAATATTCTCTGTATTCTCTGTTGGATAAATTTCAGTTAGACCACTGGACCATTGTTTATAAAAATTTAGCAATCCTATGCCAAGCTCAAGATGGCATAGTAATCACCTGATATTTCAAATTCAGATGAATCACCCTTGGCAGAAAATTCTTTGTTTTAGCTCCTACCTCACAAAATCCAAACAAAAGCAAATAGGTGACATTAGCACTTACCTAATCTCTCTAGAATGAAAGGAAGGGTAACTCTTAATTCAAGCTGTTTGTAATCCTCGTCGCCATTTTTTTGTTGCATTGCTCGCCATCCACGTGTACAAATTATTTGTTCTCAAACACAAAGCACCTATATTGGCAAACCAGTAAGGCAATTTCGGAAATAGTGAGCACTGAAAATAAAATTATAGTCCAGGATTGCAAGCCGCCATGCTAGCAGTCTAAGTAGGAAACAAATTCAAGCTGATTGTAATCCACATAAGCTGTTTTTTTGTGACCTACATCGGCAAACCAACGAGTCATGTAAAAACTAATCCTATAACCTATTATTCAAGCAATAACAAGAGCACCAATCCTCTTATTCTCATATATTATATACTTTAGTTGCAGTAAATGTCTGCAAAAATTCCCCCATTCCATTGACTACTTACTGAAAGTAGAACACTGCCACAATAACACAAACCACCTAACAAGCTCACGATTTAGAACATTTTCAATAAATATACTCTAGATATAAAATATGAACTAATTAACTAAATCAGAATAGACATAAAACGGGGAAACCCAAAATCGGGGGATCCCCAACAAATCATTGGGGAGAGCTAGCCCACATCGCTCCAGCATGAGCAGTACACCAAAATCAGAAAGGCAGATGTAGCTATGAGAAAAAAGAAAAAAAGATGGAGAGAGAACGAAATAGAACTGGAGGATGGGGGGAATAGAAGGGAGGAGAGGAGGAGGCGATGATGCACGCTTTCTACCGACGCCTAGGAAAGCGGTGAGGTGTGCCGACGCAGGAGCATCCCGTGGCGCACACCTTTTGGGACCATCCGCGCACACTGCACTGCTCACAAGCTCTCGCCCCGCAATGCTGCGTCGAGGGGCACGCCGGGGGAGGGGGGAATCCACGCCATCGCACCGGTGCGCCACGGTCCCCCAAGGCCGCCCCGAGAGAAAGACGCCACGCACAGCCGGACCCTTGAGCACAGTGTACCTAGGGTTTGCTTGAGCACGTGCACCTAGGGGCCAGCCAAGCGAGGCATGGAGGCGGCCTCATTCGGCCTAGCTGGTGCATCGGGAGGAGGGAGAGGAAGGGGAGGCCCAGGCTGGGAGGGACGCTGAAGGCGGCGTGCCCGCTGCGGGAGGAGCGGGTGAGGCGGAGGACGAGGCGAGAGGCGGAGGCACGCGCGTTTTTTCAAGGGAAGGATCACGATGGAGAATCGGAAGGCCACGTATATATTTGTTGGGCGGCTCCGGAGAGAAGTCGGATAGCAGCGAGAGAAACAGAGAGGAAGCCGTGGAAGGCAAGAAGGAGCGGCGGGAGCTGCTTTAGCGAAAGCTACTCCGAAGTTTTCTGGGCCACAGGATGGAAGATCCAATGGATGATAGATATGGAGCGACATGGACGTGTGTTCCATCAGCCAAAATATCCATCAGACTACGAATGACAACACATGAAAGCATCCAACAAAGCAAAAGGTTGACAAGTACATATCAAGAAAAAGATAAAAAAAGGTAGAAATTAGTTGAAGAAATGTGCATGACAGAGGAAGAGTTGCTAATATTAGAGCATGGAAATTTTGAATTGAAATCGGCAACTATTGCATACTAGTACGAGCATGCAAAGATCTATTGGAGCACAAAGAAAGAGATCGATGAATTGTTGAAAAGTATTTGTCAACTACATGAATGGTATAAAATACAGAGCACTCTGAAGGACCAAACAATGTTTGGAGTTAGAATCCCAGCAGAGATATTTCATAATAAAGAAGACACGATATTTGGGTACCGAGGGAGTAGTCACTTCGGTGGCCCCCTAATTAGCTCAAGGACGGAAAGCTTGATACCGGTACTATTTCATTTAGCGTACTCTTAACTCCAGTAGTTACTGACTGGCTAGCTAATTAATTATACACCCACAGCAGCAGCACTGAACGCGTAACTCAGTAGTACAAACAAAACTAATGTTCAGAAACTTAACACACGAGCTAATATAACTAGCTAACAGTTTATGGGTGCTTGACGTCTTGGGTGTATATGTAATCCGTGTGCATCTCTGTCCATTTTGGCGTATCATCACACGACAGTTCGCCCTTGTCTGCACTTCCTGTACCACTTCCCGTAGCGTCACTGCACGGTTCCTGCAGATTATTCAGCAAATAGCACACCAATTATTTTACATATTCTGCATATAATATATATACTTAATTATCTGGACTTGTGGTTGTGGATTAGCATGGATATATGAACATATATATACTACTACTAATAATAAAAAAAGGTAATCCCCCCATCAACAGTTTGGTAATACTTGTGTCATCCAATCGCATGTCAAAACGTGGGCAGAGTATGCAAGTGCGGCTTGCATCATGTGTAGTGTAGATAAGCATGTGAATATGTATCGGCGCCATCAAGAACGGTGCTGCCGTTCTGGGTGCCATAGATAGATATCTGGGGCTGCTTCACATCACATGCTATTGCCCTCCAAACTCTCAGCACAATGCAATCAAAAGTTAAATAACAGCAGCAGCAGCAGCCAGAATGATGCACTTCTTAATACTCAAGGGAAGCGTGCGTATATATATACCAGCAGGCACAGCTCTCTCTGTCTTCAAGGAACACAAGAATATACGTGCTGCATCAGTATATGTCTACGCAACATTCTAATTTCTCTCTGTGTGCATGCATTGCCTATAACTGAATGATGAGTACTTTCCCTATGCGCAAGAAACCATTCATGAATACAGCATACCCATAGCTTAAGCACAAATATAGTAAGACAAGATTCGGATGAACCGACCAAAATATGTTGACGCAAAATATATATAATGTGCATTCGATTTGCTGGCTTGCTGCAGTAGTGAAGTACCATTTTCAGAGAGACGTTTAGCATAGCAGACTAGCAGTAGTTACGAAGATTCAGAGAGACGCTTACCAGGGTGGTGCTTCGGCCAGCAGCGCCATGGTTGCCAACAAGGCCACCATGGGTTTCCTTCTTCTCCTGCTCCGTCCACAATAGCTTCCTGGACTGAACATCCTGGACTAGCAGCAGAGCCACCATGCACAGAAGGCAGGCCACTGCCATGGCGGTTCTCCTCCCGTGCATCATTGTGCCTTGACCAGAAATGAGAGACTATGTATGCTCTGGTCTGATTTGATCGATCTCCGTCCTCCCTTTGGTTTACTTTTCTTCAGTTCCTTCTCTCGGTCACTGCTGCTTTTGCTACCATGTCCAAACAGAAGCACCAGGAAGAACATATATATAGGCAAGCAATGGAGGTTGTAGACGACGATGGTCGATGGACGTGTACGTACATGCGCGGTTTATTTCTTGGGAAAATATCAGGCGTGCCGCGTGCACACCGCGCATGCGCTAGCATCTCCGATGTGATACCAGGGCAGTCCCAACGATGTATCGTTGATGGTTTCTATTCTCATTAAATGACTTGCCACGTAGATAAAATGCTGACATGACAACGTAATTAATGAAAAAAGAGAGAAAAATCCTAGAAATTGTTTCCTCATGAAAAAATCAGGTCTTCTCTGGATCCAATGCACCAAAAAAACATGAAATTATCATTGGGGAGAAACCACCAGTTTTTAGGGGCTCGTGCCGCACTCTCATTGGAGGAAGAAGACAGAGTTGGGAGAGAGAAAGAGAAAATAATTATTACTCATAAAAATCATGGGTTGAAAAGCAGTACTTTTTTAGTGCGATAATTATTACTCATAGAAACCATTATAGAAATTACTGATTTTTTTTATTGGAACTGCCCTGAAAGGGGTGTTTGGTACGTGTGCCTCGGCTCACCTCGCGGTGCTGAATTAAAATCTCTGTGATCCCATAGCCCATTTGCCTGGCGCACCGCACTGTTCACATTTGACTTTTGCAACTTTTGCACGCACCGAGTATCCTGCCAGAACACGACCCGGGTAACGAGGGCACCCTTGCACGTCCGGCCGATCGAGGCCATGCACATACCGATGCGAGATGTTAATGTGGTACGTTGACCAAGTGGAGGAATAAAGCGAGGGAGACACGAGCAAGGAAGACTGAGAATGGCATTGGGCGATGCGAGTGAGTGAGAGGAGACCTCTGCATCGGGAGGAGCACGGTGAGTGGGAGTGCCTAATTAATGGGTTCCGATCCAAAGTCAAATCTCAAACCAGGTGCCCAGGCCGTGCGCAAGCGCAAAGCTTCCATCCCCTTCTCCTTGCAGGGTTTTGGCAGAGGCTGGACACATCCTTGGGGAACGGAACAACGTCTATGCATTCACATGTGTCATGTGTGGATCATGGTTCAAAGGTATTGACTGAATTTTGTTTAGAACAAGTACTCTATACTACCCTCCGAAACTGTGATGGACACATTAGCACATTAGTTGAGTTGGCGATGTATTGACAAAGACAGAGGAACGGTTTAAAGAAATGAAAACCACCCCACTAAGGGCGTCAAGTATCATTTCAAGGTGCTCGACCGGATCTCCTACGGCAACGGCGCTGCTGCCGATTTTTCCTTCTCGGCGTCGCCCGCCTTCCCCCTTTCCTTTTTGGTGTTAACTCAATCTCCAACCCAAGCCACATCCCTGCAGGTGAGCGGCAGCGGTTTGTCGACAAGTCGGGGGTAGGGTGACCTCGGTAAGCGGTGGCCTAGGCCAGTTCTCGGGTGTGTGGCGGGCGACTTTGGAAAGCCGGGCAGTGTCAGCAAGCGGTGGGGCACTATCATCAGCAAACGGCCGAAAGGCCTAGGCAACAATGACGAGGGGTGACATGGCGATTTTTTTTAATTTTAACACTTTTTAGAAACTAATTTTAAATCTAACACGGTCGGGTTTTTTTTAACTAACACTTTTGGCCGCGCCTATTGCTCCGGCGTGGCCAAATGCCTGTGTCGTCCCATGCATGGTGGCGCGGCAGAGGTCTGACATGGCGACGACCGGAAACGCGTTCGCTGACGTGGCATGGCTCTACCGTGCCACCGATCTTATTGCGGCAGTTGCCGCCAAAGCGCATGGGCGTGTTGGGCCAATAAATATCGCGAGCGAGCCCCAGCCAAGCACGCACCTCGCCGCCCGCCACCATCAAGACGCTTCACGCCACCAGCCAGCCATGGCCAGATGTGGCTGACGCCTGCCTCACTTCGCGCCAAGGCCAAGCAAGCGCCATGAACGCCGGGCGCTGTCCACGAAACGCCTGGCTCCTAAGGTACCTCCTCTCGATTTCATGTTATTTTGATTATTATTGTTTTAGGATAATTAGTGATTTAGGATAATTAGTAATATAGGATAGTTAGGGTTTTATGATTATTATTGATTTATGATAGTTAGTAATTTAGGATAGTTAGTGATTTAGGATAGTTAGGTTAGTGAATTTGTTTGTGATTTATGTAGGTAGTTTTAGGTTTGAGGTAAGGATTTTGGGTTTAGGGATTGTGTCGGGTACCATAAAAGGGGTACCCTAAGCAAAGACCGAAAAAATTGCTTAGACTTGTAAATATCGGCCAAAATACAACCGCAGTAAAACCCCATTTCATCCGAGGCCCGATCGATCGCTTCGCCCACCTCGAACAACATCCAGCACGAATCGAAGCGAGGCTCGGCCTAGAACCATACCACGAGGCCTCTGACGAGGTACCGATTATCCGACTTCGCCCGAGGCCCTGTGCGCCACGAGGCCTCGGACGAGTCACCGATTCTCCGACTCGCCCGAGGCCCCGCGCGCCACGAGGCCTCGGGACGAAGCACCCGCCATCGACTTCGCTTTCGAGGCCGGCTCGGCATCAACCCCGTCCACCGCGCTTTGACCGACTTCTCTGACGGGACGTCACATCCAACTAAAGCGTTCAACCACTCCCACAACGTCAGCCGCACGACGGCACGGTACAGCGGAGTGGCCGACGAGACGGAAGTCACATCAACGCCATCCATCCGGGACAGATGTATGGGGTTACCGCCGTATTGTGCTCGTCATCAGGTTTCACGGCCGACGCCTGTACTCTGCTGTCTTGCCTAACCCCTGCTCCAAGGACAGCGCAGCGTGGAAAGTCATGCCTGTGTCCTCAGAGCCTCGGAATCGACGTACAAGGCCAATCGCTCTCCGAGCCTCGGCTAACCGCTCCCGGTTCCTCAGAATTCTCGGGGCTTGCGCCCACCGAGCCCCCACAATGGTTCACCTCTACACCGACCGGGCCTCGGCTCTCTACATCGACGACAGCGCTTAGGACCGCACGTCGCCCGCATAATCTGCGCACGCATACTGTCGAGTCAGCAGGAGCTCCCACGTCGTACACAGGCCTAGCTCCTAGCCTCTAATCAGCGACCCAGCCGTCGCATCAACCGGCCTCGGCTCTCCGCGCCCGGTCAAACCCTCTGATGACCAAAGACGTCTCCAGCAGAAGAAGGCGCGCCACCGCCACCACAGGAGCTCCCACATCGCACAGATCGGGCGTGACCGGCGTGTCGCTTCTAGTGCAATCAAGATAAGACCGCTCCACCGACCATACCGCCACAAAGAACAAGCTACGAGGCTTTCGGACATGCCGCCTCCGCCAAAAGAAAAATGCCACGTAGCAAATACATGTACCGCCTCGTGTGCCTTTCTTCGACTATAAAAGGGAGTGACCAGGGCCGCTCCTAGGCATGAGACAACCCGCAAGCGACGGACAACAACACCCTATAACGCACACACTTTCACTGCAAAGAGATCAACATCTCAAGCAACCCTTTACTCCTCCCAGACACTCGGACAGGCCCCCCTCTCGCTCGACCTTTGTAAACCCCTACTACGAGCACCTCGGTGCAAGGAATACAAGATCGCTCTCTCGAGATCGGACGTGAGGGCACCTATTGCTCTAACTGAAGATAAACCTTGTGTCTCTTTGCATCACCATCTCGGGATTAGGGACACACAAGACATTTTCACTTGTTGGTTGAGGACCCGCCGGGTCCAAAACAATTTCAAGCATTGATTAGGTATTTATTATTTAGTTTATAGTTAGTTATTTAGTTAGGGATTTTGGGTGTAGATACTAGTTTACAAATGTCGGTACTTACTAGTGCGTGATACGTTGATTTTGATGACTTCATGAAGTTTCAATCAAATGCTTATATTCCTAGTGAAGTTGTTTATGTTACTAGTGCGTGATATGTCTCATTAATTTTACTTTAAATATATACATGTGCTTTCATATTGCATAACAAGTAGTTCAAATTTTGCAATGCTACATAATGTTAATTTGAATTTTGTTAATTTGAATACTCTAACACTTTATTTATCAATTTGTAACAGATGGCCCTCTCCCACGCAGACCTACCCGTTGTACCCCATTCTTGAGGTGGAGTACGACTCACCATCACCGAAAGCACACATCTTGAGTGACAACGACGCAGAGATAACCTTGCCTCCTTTGAGGCCCTGCACGCACACCAGGGCGCACCAGTGGGACGAGCGTTATGCACCGTACATACGGCGTGCCGGCTTCCTCGAGCTTGTCCATGTTGTCAACCATGGTCTTCCGCTCCTTGACCCAATACTACTTATCGCAGTCAGAGACAGGTGTGTGAGTGCATTATTTGTAATGTAAACCTTCTTGTAATAAATTTGAGGTAACTAACAATGTTTCTATTCTTATAACGGTGAAGGCCTGAGACCCACATGTTCCACCTACCTTGTGGCGAGATGACCTTGAGCATGCAGGACGTGAAGGCTATTTTAGGGCTTCGGTTGAGGGGACTTCTAGTGACAGGGATAGTTGACAACGATCACTGGAGGAAGCCGGTGGCTCGCCATCTTGGCTTTCTTCCACCGAATCGACGAGGCTTCCAAGAAAATAAGTGAGTAATTCAAGTCTATTTAATACTTGCATTGCTTTCCCCAAACCCATCGGGTCTCATTTTCTTTGGTCAATTTTAGGAAAAGTTCCAGATTTCGTCAATCCCGGATCACGAGCGCTTTGATTACTTGGACCCACAGTGAGGAGGCTCGATCGACAGTTCGCCGAGTGTGGCTCGGCACTTTCTTGGTGCTTTCCTCTTCCCAGACACCTCGGGCAACACCATCACCGGGATCGTCCTTGACATACTACGCCACTAGTGGGAGAACATAGCGGCGCGCATAAGGCAAGGCAGATCTGGCATGGACGTGATCGACAGCCTATATTGCTGCTCACCGTCGCACCTCGTGATATGCGAACCTTGGGGTTGCTCCTACCTACTCCAGTGTTTGGTGTTGGGAACGATGGTCTGCTGGGAGGCCCTTTAATAATGGTTTACCGTAAGTACTTTGGTTCACTATAATCTTCGAGGCAGTTACATATGATGAGATTATTAATAGCTAATTCATTATTATGTTCAATGCAACGATGGAATGGGCATGATACACTCCCTATAGCTCAGAGATATCCGGACTAAGCAGAAGTTAGTTAGAGGGAATGCGAGGCGCAAGTACAAGGAGTACACGGACGGTCTCGACGTCCTGACACAGCACTAGGTTACACTCTCTTTACTATCATACATGTGTCTTGTTCGATGTACACTATATCACAACCTAACTCAATTACGAAATTTTAGGTGCATTGGTGTCCTTGGGATGCTTCGAGCTCCAAGATTATCTCAGTCCTATCACTAGGGGACGAGTCGATTTAGTATCGTCATGCGACGCCCCTCTTATTTTCTTCCATGTGGTCGAGATTCACTTGCCCATCAGATCTCAGAGACAGTTTGGAAATGACAGACAGGCCCACCAACGCTTTACTCCACCAACCAAGAATTGCACGGTGTGTTATCGATTAATAACAAAGTTACAATTCGTAGAGATGTGTGTGGTACAACTAACATCGCTTTTGTTGCGTGTATGACCGCAGGAAGAGGTACAAGACCAAGGATTGGCGCGTGACACGGCAGCACATCCATTTGTGGCGTAATGTGGTACAACATCCGGTCCATGCGGGTCCTCCACACGACCAAAGACACCTTCGACGATTTAGTACTGCGGTGGCTTCACAGTCTCACGAGGACACATATCAAGCCCCCAGTATACCGAGGGAGAGGCGATTGACGAGGACTCGAGAGGAAGATGTCATCAAAGACGTGTAATGACGTTACCACTAGGGAGGACACATGCACCATGCTGAGAGTCCCGCTTCAAAGATACGTGGTAAGATACTTGAATGGTATAATTTGTTATCCTTTTGGTATTAAGTATGTGTACTAAAACTGTCCAACCGCTGCTTTTACATCCTGGCGACACAATTATCAAGGCTATCCAACAAAGCGGCGCTTTCAGCCTTCATGAGTCTAGAGGGCGAGGGCGTAAAGGCGTTCTCGAGGCTTTTGTGGAGGTAAACATAAACTTATCCGTTCCGAAAATGTTTCTTTAGTGTATATGCGTTTGGGAAATGCACTAACTTTAACGCCTATTTATACAAGGTGAAAAAGAGTTGCGTGGAAGCTAGCTCATAAGCTAAGTCGCATGGACACTCCTTATGAGGAACCACCACTCCTGCGACGGTCGGGTGGCACGCTCAAATCTTTGAGGACACCAACGGCTCTTCTCACCGATGATGTGTGCCACTTCAAGCGCGTATACCACCACCGCATCATAGCTACTGCGTGAAGGACCCTACAACCGAGGACGACGAGGACGACAACGACGACCCTCCGTGCTTCCATGCATACACAACACCCTCGTGGGATGATTGGCCGCAGGACGAGATCGGCATGTCTCAGCCTAGGTGGTGCCCGCTTGGTACCCAAGGAGCCTCACGGTACTAACAAAGGTAGTTTCTTTAAATACGTATGCTCCATGAAATAACGATCATAAAGAATTATAAGTAATCGTATGTATCATATACTTGCGAGTACGAGCCAGACGCACCGCCGACGCTGACCATACCGGCGCTATTACACTCCCAATGTGTTGCCAACAAATCAAAAGACAGAGGTGTCCGAGGGATCCTTACACTCCTCGGGTCTTAGTTTGTTAGGTTGAACTATTATTGGCGTCCAAAACTTGCAGAAGCTAAGTTGGTTATGCTATGTCGAACTTATGTCAAACCAATGAAAATGTTATGTGGCGACTTGTGAACTTACGCACGGACTTCATTTATTTGCTTCATATTTGTTTCTATGCGTCGCGAGCACTACCGTCATGATTAGCTTTCCTAGCGTCCCAAGATACTAAACAACAGATGAGCACCGAATAACAATTGAGGAACAGATTATATATCCCCACAACCTGAAGATCATCCACCAGGAATCCAGGATCGCAGCTTTATAGTTGCATTTCTATCTATTCTATGGAGCTGAAAAGATGAGAGAGGGGAGGAGGAGGCCAGAAGTCAAAATCATTTGATGAACTTCCACGATGAGTGCGTACGTATATATCCTATGAGTTGTTAAGGAGCAACACCACGAGTCCATGAGTGCCTGTGATCGATCGATTCACCTATAATTAATGTGAGAGGCGTGTAAGGGGGAACTGAAGACCAGTCATTATGGTGGTTAATATGGGTGGCCGTTGAAAGGGAAAACATATGAAACAAACATCTAAAACGCGTCAAACATCCGGTTGCAAAAGGCTCACAACACGGAGCTCGACGCCCGCGCAGCAGAGTTCGATGCCATGGAGTAACGGGGTGGTCGCCGGTCGCGAAGTTCATTGGCGGCACAGCCTCGGTGAGTGGCCGCAATAGGTGGATGGGCGCATAGCCACGGCGAGTGGCGCAGCTTCCAAGCACGAGGCACGGCGGAGGCGGTAAACCGCCCAGAACCGCCGCGCCATGCGCCGCGGCCGCGGCAACGCTGCCGCGCCAAGATAGGTGGCGCAGCAGAGCTCGCCACGCCAACGTCGCGCGTTTCGGTCGTCGCCACGCCGCCTCTGTCCGCGCCACCATGCATGGCGCGGCACAGGCATTTGGCCGCGGCAGGGCAATAGCCGCGCCAGGGCAATAGGCGCGGCCAAAAGTGTTAGTTTTTTTTAAAAAACCCGACCGTGTTAAATTTAAAATTAGTTTCCAAAAAGTGTTAAAATTAAAAAAAATCAACATGGCGGGCGGGGCGCTGCCTGCAACATCACGCCACGAGAAGAAGGGCGCCAACAATTCCACTTTGTCTCCATTTTCTCCGAGAGCTCCATGGCCGCCGTCAGCTACTCCACCCCAGGCGGGATTCCCCTTCCACCGCAGCCGCCGCCACCATCAACTGATGGTTTCTGACCCAAATCCAGCAGCAACTGTGGGCAGGTCACTCACCACAAAGAAATCAATTTGCAAATATTTGGTAATTTCAAATGTCTTGTTCGAATTAATTCCTGTATGAGTAGAATAGAATCACAACTCATCGTTTAATGTAATGCAGTAGCGCGCACTTTGTCAGCATCCTCATGTATAGTTCATGATTTATTAGCATTCATATGAGTAGAATAGAAATCCCAACTCATCGTTTAAAGAAATGCAGTAGCAAATATACTTTGTATGTTTATGATTTCTCATTGTTTAATGAAATGCAGTAGCAATTAGAGTACCGAGTTATATACTTCCTTATTGTTGAATTAACCATAGCGCATGAATTTCAAGTGTTGCATATCATTTAGGTGACGTAGTCTAAGGCTGCATATTTGTACTTTGGAGGTTCACTCAACTGTGGAGGAAACTATTATCTATTGCTTAGAGCTTGGAGTCAACAGTGTCAATTATCCAACATGTTGGATCGTTATGCTGAAGCCTCATACACAGTTTCTGGCTGTCTGCATGAAGATAAACCCTCGAAGCTCCTCTTTGAAGGAGAGTTTGTCTTAATTAAAAAACAATCTTACTATTTACTAGAAAAATCTGGCTGAGAACTCTAGTGTGAAAACCATCTTGCATGTAGTGCCAATGATAATTTTAGTGTGAAAACCTGATGCCTTGCATTGGTCTTATGTTTGTATATACATAGGAGACCGAGTGCATCTGTTTTTTTTTTCAGAAGGGAAGGGGACTTATATTAAATTTTGGCATAGGACATCCCCAAATTACACATGAAAAAATCTAAAATAAGAAAATACATAATATTCTATCCAGATTCTTCCATCATCTTCTTCCCCAGTGGCTTTCCCTCGAACGCCGGAGCCAAAGTGCAGTCCATATGCCAAATCCAACAACCAACCCTAAAACATTGGACATGCCGCAAGATCCAACGCTTTAGAATTAGTCCAAAAGGCATCTAAATTGTTGAAAGAATATCGGCAATTGCATCGTCGGATATGACAGAGGCTGCATGATCATCACCTTGAGACCTTGAAATCCTCTCCGCAACCATCGACGATGAGATCGATGACCCGGAGTCGTTATTCTCGTAGGGGGCTCCCAGAAGCACCCCTCCTCTTGTAGATAAAGGTAACAAATTGGTCGCCTGCCGATGAAATCGACGCCTGCAATGGCGATCTCATCGTGGCAATTACCAAAGTTATCGCAGGAATTGAAACACGATCCCGTCCGAAAATCATCTGGTTTTACCGAAAGATTTATTGGACTAAACTCTAAGCAACTAGATAGAAAAACTGCGTGAAAAAAGGTGGGTCTCCTCTTCTTGTCCCCGGCAGACGCACCGGAGATTGAGGAGAGTGGCCCTAGGAGGAACAGCGATGGCCCGGAGGCGAAAGTTGCAGCAGGTGTTGGCTGTGTCTCTGGGTGGCGGCGGCTTCCGTAGTGCACCTGTTAAAATAGTTTTTCTTTTTTATTAAAGTATAAAATAAAATATTTAGAACTAGCTCATAAGTAAGTCATCGTTGGAGCTGTCTTTGGCCATATAAGTTATGAACATGAGTGCTTATTATATCAAGAAGCACTGAATTTTAGCTAAGCTCTAGGCCACGGAAAACTCGAAACCTGGACTGCTCTGAGGGAGTCCTCACCAGAAACCGCCAGCAGCTAGCGATTGGAGCCACATCAGCGTGTGGATCCTACATGTTATATTATTATTATTATTTTCATCTCCTGCCCAGAACCCATGCATAGACACGAGTTCCTCTGCCACCTCATTTCTTGAGCGAGATCAACCATGACAGAGTGGATAGCGAGGTCACTTCTTTTTTTTTCTCTCACCTACACGTCGGATGAACTCTGAATCAGCTAGCGAAGTCCCCTGTTGCGGACGCCCTCAGCAGAGAACCGTACGAGCAGCAGCTGTTGGCTGCAGCGAACAGGGCCGGAGGTTAGATAGTGCCTGCTGGAGCCCAAGGTAAATCCAATTTAAACCGCCACTTATGCTAAAGTAAGTGCCCAAGAAGTCCTTGAAATGTTGAAAAGTTCTTCATGTGTTGTTATTTTTTGACATACCAATTAAAACAAATTCGGGCATGTCCAGCGAACGCTACATGGTGCGAGGAGAGAGAGAGAAAAAGAGAGACAGAATAAACTGCGGCCCTTATGTTTCTTTAACTTATTGTAATCCACTATCATGTACACAATGTCTATTTTATGCTCTATAACCTTCCTTTTCATGGCTAATGGACTGCTAGCTTTGACTCCCCCACGCTAGCTAGCTTATCATGTATGCTACAATGGGATTGCCCATCGCAATCCTGGATAGGTCACTTATACTTTTGGTTTCCTTATTAGTAATCTTATAAGGTGCAAAAAAACATTCTCAATTTCGATTCCTTTTTCTAGGTGATGACGTTTTCGCCATATTTTGTTTTCATCTTGCAAACGTAACAAAGACAACAAGGGTGTACCGAAAGCTGAAGCCACTAACAATTGTTGATAACAAAAGGCATTTGGATCGCTTCAAGCGCTGACCGCGCATCCATATCTTGTCCATTTCTATATCAAAAGGTTTGCCAAGTAGATGGAAATAAACCGGCCATTTACGTCACTGAAAACTGTTTGTCAGCTAAAACCAAGGCAACGAGGATAACAGGAAGGTTAGGGCTTTACTTTCAGAAAAGTTGTTTGCATAGTAAACTGCGCACATTGTCAACTGATGTAGGAGATTAACTGAATATCTTAGACGTCAGTAGTTGCCATTATTTCTGAATACTACCTGTCTACCTGGATAAGCAGAAAGAAATGTTTCTAGATGGCATGGCAATAAAAACAGGAAGGTGATATGAAAAGTGCTAAAGCAAAGTTTGGCTAAGACAGTAACCTGTTGTTGAGCTGATGGTGGTTGTTGAGAAAATTGTAAGACAATGCTTCAAAGTTGATGGTCATAAGAGTCACCATAAACAAGTTTATGCCGTCAGATTAGTAAGCCCTGTTGTCCTACTAATTAAACCCCTATAGTACTAGCTCGTCAATTCCACGTATACATTTTGCTTTTAGACATGCCCGTTGTCTTATAAGTATCATACACCAAATTGGAACAATTATTGCTGCTAATGGCATTGGTAGGTAAGCAAATCAAAACTGATGATACGCAAACTAAGCCTACAATCCTAAAGAACGTTATCATATACATACACTTCGATGTCGGTCGTTAACACAAAATATATTCATAGATGATGCATGTCTGCATTCAAGTTCCAAATATATTCATAGATGAACACAAGACATCAGCATATGACAAACAAAAGTCTCCTACTGTGTTCAGATCATGTTTGCAGCCATCATCACTTGTCAATCTGCTGATGTATATGGGGGTGTTTGGATGCTTTATATACCACTCCTTGCCTAACCTTGCCCAAGCCTAACCTTGCCCAAAGAGAATATGGGGCAGTACATACGTTTGGTTGGCAAGCAAGGTTTTTTCTCGGACTTTGTACACATTCTTGCCAGGCGCTGCGAGCCAATTCGGCTCGCCTGACTTAGCAAGGTGTGTCAAGCCATTGGCTCATATACCACCCATGTGTGTCAAGGCATTCACATATACCACCCATTTGCCCATTGTATTTATTAGGAAAAATTTATTTGCATATACAATACCACCCATTTGCCCATGTATTTTTGTTAAAACTAGCTATTTTAATAGAGTATATCGAACCAAATTAAAGGTCACTTTGGACCACAGGAATTGTATAGAAAATTCATAGGAATTAGTTTATTTTCAAAATAGAAACGTAGGAATAGGGAGAAAAATCTCGCGTTCTAAAGGGGGCCCAAAAGTCTCTATAGAGGGCCAAAGGGATTGCCCAACAGTACCAGAAAAGCTCACAACCACATGTAACATATATGCACCCAAGGAAGTGCACCAAATAGTTTGGGTACTACTGGCATCATTTGTGGCGTCACTATACATAAACATCTTGCTATCATATCTTGACACGAAAAAAGCGTGAAAGGCAATGCCGTCGTCACTTTGTCATGCAATGAAAAGACTTGCTGCTAAATAAAGTACCTCGTGGACAAGTAAACTATTCTTGTCCTCACGCGTTGTTGAGAAAAAAGAAATCTTTAACATGATAGTAATCTCACAAGAAAAAGAAAGACGCGAAATTTCTCAAACCAATGCTTCAAACTCCAAAGCTCTCTGCGTACTTTGCGTGCAAATTTCCAATCAAAGTAATGGGCAGGAATTGCAGCGACTTCATGGCATGATTTTCCACACGAGAAGACGACTATTTCTGAGTAAAGGCCTACTTGGCAAACAAAATTTTGCAACCAGACGACAGCAATCGGATCGTCCCAAAAATTTACAGGATAATCCTGCATGAAGACGCAAAAGGAAGGTTCGCTTAGGGCTCTCTGTGTCTGTGTGCAGGGGCATGTTTGGCAGGGCTCTGGATCCTCTGAAAATGGCTCTGGCTCTGGTTTTTCTGGAGGAGCGGAAGCCGTTCTGAAAAATGTTTGGCAAAACGGCTCCTTCGCACTAGACGACGTGAATCCACAGCAAGGAGCCGCGCGAAGCTCGTTTTTTAGGCTTCTCCTGCGCAGGCAAAAAATAGCTCCGGCTCCTCGTGCGAAGCCCTTTCCAAAACAGACATTTGGCACAGCTCATGCAGAAGCCGGAGCTAAGCCCTGCCAAAGAGGCTCTAAAGTAACTCACTCACCTCCATCTGTATCTGTATATATATATACGTCGTCGTCATCTCCTCCCTAGCTCGGTCCCTCCATTGATCGAAGAAGACTCGATCTCCTTTAAATACGACAAGAGCTAGCTTCCTATCATCTCCTCGTCATTGCAACTTTGCCGAGAGCTATCCTTCAACAGCTAGCTTCCAGTCATGCAGAGAGACGACATCGCGACGTTGGTGTGCCAGTGCCACACGCTCGGTGCAGCAGCAGACTTCGCCCACGAGCCGTCGTCCTACCCGGGCACCGCGGACGGTTCTTGGGGCACGTACGGCGGCCACGGCACTGGCGCCAGTGCCGGCGGCGTCGGCGCCGGGGCGAGTATGGGCACGGGAGAGCTGGAGCAGCAGCAGGCGGCGCGCGACGAGCGGAAGGCGAGGCGGCAGGCGTCGAACCGCGAGTCGGCGCAGCGCGCGCGCGCCCGGCGGAGGGGCAGCTCGACGAGATGTCGTCGCGCGTGGCCGCGCTCCTGCGCCGCGAACACGCGGCTGGCCGTGGAGCTGAACCGCGTGGCGGCTGCGCGCGCGTGGGAGGCGCGGGAGAACGCGCGGCTCAGTGCGGAGGCGGGCGCCCTGCGGAGAGGCTCGCGGTCGCCGAGGCCGCTGCGGCGGCGGCGGTGGACAGGAGGCGTCAGGGAAGGGCGACGCCGGCGATGAGGCAACGGCCGACTAGGCAGGTGTTCGATCGCCGATCGGCGACCAAGATGACATAGTAATTCACTACTAGTTCAAGAAGAGGAGAGGGACCATTTGCCTTTGTGCATACCTGGTTGTCGTGTGTTCGTAAATCGTGAGTATGTAGTCGTGGAGCTCCCGAGATTTGCTCGTTCTGAACACTCTGCATTCTGCAAGGTACAGTAGATACTCGATAGTCCATAGGTCGCGATCATACGATACGACTGATGATTTTGGAATCTAATACAGTTACGAGACCCTGTTTTTTACTATAGAACTCAATTGATTCATGTGCAATTAGCATGGCCATTACATACTGGGATTACTGGTAAGGGGTGAACAAATTATGGGCCTGGACATCATTCGGTAGGCTCAAAAGGGCCCAGTATATGCACAACAGGAGGAGTGGCAACGTCCATAGCAGCCGCGGCGGCGCCTCTTCTGTTTTGGGACACCTCGAAGTACAGTACCAAAGATGTCGTCTATGGAGCCTACAAACGTCACCAGTGGCCAGAACCTACAATGCATGGGGATATTTTGCAGTTCAAAGAAAACCACTGGGTGCCAACCACCACGAGGAACACCTGTCGAATAGCAAAATCTCGAGTCATATCCAACCCAACTAACACAGATACAGTGCATCCAAATCAGAAAGAACTCCTCGCTGACCATCGAGCTCGCCTTTTCTCAGGGCAAGATCACATGAACGACATGATACTTCACCTGATCACCAATGGCCACCATCCACCAAAGGGAGTGCAGAAGCTATGGTCTCAGGAAATTCAGTGTAACCATGGTTCATTCAGTAGACTCCGGAAACACATTGAAAGATGCACGCACAAAAACAGTTGGCACTCGCAATTCACTAGTCTAGAAGACTAGAACCAAGGCATGGAAAATTTGGGTTATTTCTTTCATGGCTGTCTATCGTATCTGACTTAAGCACGAAACATATATCAGTTACTTGATTCATACCTCACAGAAATCATATCACAGTCGCAAAAATTAGTAGTGAAAAGATACCATCGCTCACAGGCCTTTGAGCAGTAGCAAAATAAGGAAAACATTTAATATATACCTCAAGCGGAGCACAAACGAGGATGACAGAAGCACTCTACGATCAGTTGAGAACTTGGAAGCAAAGAAAAACGTAAAACCACTGCTATGAAACTGTAAGGGCGTTTATAAACTACTACCAGTACAAGAACTCTAGGAAGAGGGCAGACATAAATAGGTCCTAAAGCCAAAACTATAGAAAATAGTCGACAGGCCAATGTTCATACCAAGATCACAGAATGTCCACGTAAAATGTTACGAGATGCAACTAGAGTTCTAGACTAGAAGAGCATAAATTCGTCTCAGTGCTGATGCCATAGTAGCGAAGCATAGAGAAACTTTTAACATAACACCAATGTTATGCCTCCTAATTGAGTGGCAATTCATCAATTAGTTTCCATTTTCCAGACATGAACAGCAACATACTTCATCTCATTACCACTAGCTGCTGCTGAGCTAACACTATTGCTAGCACCAGTCACCAGAGGAAGTGAAAACAAACATTTATACAGCAGTCCAGGAATTTCAGTGTACCATACTACCATGATTGAGGCATTGTTTAGTTTCTTCCACTAAAGTTTACTCCCTATCCCATCGAATGCTATCCCATCGAATACTTGACACATGCATTAATTATTAAATATACACTAAAAAAATAACTAATTGCACAGTTTGCGAGGCATGTTCGCTTGTGCTATTTAGCCAGCTTTAATCCATATAAATCAGCCGTGGAACAGTGTTTTTCTCTCACAACAAACCAGCATTACAAATCAGCAGAAACCGATTTAATACCAGCCGAACAGAGCCTAATTTGCGAGACGAATCTTTTAAGCCTAATTAGTCCATGATTTGACAATGTGATGCTACAATAACACATATGCTAATAACGGATTAATTAGGCTTAATAAATTCATCTCGCAGATTACCGACGGATTCTGTAATTTGTTCTGTAATTTGTTTTTTTATTAGTATCCGAACACCCCATGCGACACCCGATGTCACCCTAAAACTTTACACACTGGATTTAAACAAGGCCTGAGTCTCTAGCCTCTGAAACATAGAACATGGGTAAATGTTTGAATCTTGAAACACCCTGGAAACTACGAACAGACGTGTGGTGGCTAGCCACAACTGCCAGTCTCTGGCCAACCCACGAAAAATCTGTAGCATTTCTCTTAAGGGCAGCATATCATACCATGCTGCATCAGTACCTGATTTATGTTGCCCAGAAGTCACATACTCACATTGTAACCCAATCAGCAGTAGTGAAAGATATTTATCAGTCACAGGCATTTCAGAAATATCAGACAAATAAGCAAAACCTTCAGGTGTATATCATGCACAGCACAGCCCGGATGAAGAGAGCAAAAGACATTCCACGATCAGTGCAAAACTTGGGAACAATCAAGTGTAAAAGCTTAACAGCATGAACATTTATAAACCAGCACTCTAGAAGAGAGCACACATAAAGGAGATTTGAAAAGCCACAACAAATAACAGAAGCCAACTTCACACGAAGGTCACCAGAATAATGATAGAGAAGGTACCGCAAGCTGCCAATTGAGGTTTTAGAGATAGCACTAACTCATCTCAGTGCTGACAGCTGATGCTGGTGATGAGTAGTACTGAGTAACTTGTTGATGCTCAGTGATGTAAGCAATGAATAAATTTTAATGTAGCATCTATGTTATACCTCATTGTCAACCTAAGCATATTAAAGAAGTTTCATCTCATATTTTAACAAGATTGCTTTCGTCCAGTGTGTTTCCTGACAGTTGATCTAGATATCAATTTGTGTGAGCATTGCATTGACATGCTATTTACATAACGATACAGAAATCAATCATGGTCAAAATCAAGTGCACCATTTGCAAGAACTATTTAAAATTTGAAAATAACCATCAATTGCTAAACAGTCCTGGCATAGTTCACTTGATAAATTACTTTTCAAAGCACATCTAAATTTGTTGTCAATGGGCCGGGATGAATAAATTGAGTTCTCAAGCACAGAAAACAAGCATTTACAATGTTGATTCTGTAATTACGATGAATGTCACACATAGTAAGCAAAGTGTTAGCCCAGCAGTACAAACATGCTAGTAATGTTATCCTCTCAAAAGCGAGGAAGAATTTGCTATATATTGAAACAAGAAGATTTATGTACAAATTGTTAAGATAATTGTTCTTCCCATTCAAGTCCCAAGCATAAAAGCTGAATCCTGAAAAAAATTCAAGACCATTGTAAACATCCTAATGCGAATTCAATGAGTGAGGTTTCTCACTTCCATGGAATGATGGAATTGCATCCAAGACATACCACCAAGCAGCCTTAGCTCAAATTTGCATCGGTGTACCCGACTGTGGCGTTGAGCCACCAGCGGAACGGCGCCTCGCCCTCCGCCTCTCGTACTCAGGGTCGTCAGTAGGCAGCTCGTACCGGCACACTGGGCACGTGTTCCGGATGGCAAGCCATGGGCCAATGCACGCCCGTGGTAGAAATGCCCGCACGGCAGCCCTGTGGCGAAACTCCCCTGTTCCATCCCTTCCTTGCACACACGCACCCTGCGCAGCCTCCTTGCCCTCTGACGGCCACCACCTGGAGCCGCTCCACTGCCGCACGCGCCGCCGGCGGGCGCCGCCCACGTCCACGACGTACCCCGGCAGAATCTCGAACTCGTCGTCCAGCGACGCCGGGAGCCCAGCTCCCACCCGACGCCGCTCTGGAAGATGCCTTCGAGCTCCGCGTCGTCATCGCCGAAGTCGAACGGAGGCTCGTCGGAGAAGATCAGTCGTCGTCCCGCTGTCGATGCCCTCCATCACGCCCAGCATCTCCCGCTCGTCGAGGAATCCGAACACGTCAGCGTCGGTCTCTCCTTCTAGTCCTCCCCTCCCCTCCCCTCCGCTACCGCCACCGCCACTGCCGACGCCGGGGCAGCGTCCGCGATCTCCTCCCACTCGAAGCTAGCGGCGTCTTCGTCGAGGCAGTCCCAGAAGGGCGGGGAGCGGGTCAGCGAGGGGAGAGGGCAGCGGAGGTCGGGGTCGGAGTCGAAGGAGATGGGAGACCCAGGGTGGGGGTTAGGTTTCGGGATCGAAGCCCGGGAGAGGACGTGGCGTGGGCAGGCGAGATCAACTCGATGGACTCGGAGAAGGAGACGTAGGAGAGGTCTCCTGAACCCGTCGTCGCCGACGTCGAGGAAGAGCTCGTCGCCGAAGTCCGCCATGGGAGGCGGCGCCGGTGGGGATGGGATTGGGTTGGGGTGGTGCCGTGGTGGTGGTGGTGCGGCGGCCGTTGCAGTGTGACGTGTGAGGCGTGGCGTCCCCGTCTCTTGTTGGTGTCGAGTCTGGTCACCTCGCGCTCAGCACGTGGTACGACACACGCCTTCCTGCAGCATTTACGTAAACTTTGAATACGCCTTCCAGTTGCGTTTGCGTTCGCTTGAGCCAAGTCAAATCGCCCGTCGCAGGCTCTGCAGCAGCAGGAGAACGAAAAGCGCCAGGCCAGCAGCACGTTCGGCTGGGTGAAACGATCGTAAATTTTAATTGAAATAGTATTTTTTTCTCATGTATTTTAACAGTCGAAATAAGATTTTTTTCTTTTTCTCACGTATTTTATGATCGAAATAATATTTTTTCTGGCGTATTTCAAACACCCAGCAGGTCTTTGTTCACGTACCAGCCCAGCCAATCCAATCACCTGACACCACCTCGCCCTCGCGAGATTCCTGGGAGGGCCAGGCCAAGTCGTGGCTCTTGCGTCGACATCGACGGGGAGAATCAGCTGTGGCAGGCGATGAACTGTAGCGCGTGACAGCGAGAGGGTTTGATTGGATCCATTGTCTGGCCGTTCTGCGTGCATCACCTGATTGCAGCTCTGCGTTTCCCTGGCTATAAAGTTGACGGGGGCCCTTGGGCTGGCTGCGGGGACTGGAGAGGAGAGAGTCCTCAGCTTTGCAGGATTGAGATCCGGCAGGGGACAGAGGAAGC